>JADDOH010003197.1:0-172704 GCA_016648135.1 Agrypnia vestita | reverse complement strand
TATTATTATTTATTTATATATTTGTCCTTTTTTTCTTTATTTATTTATTTATTTAAATTAAATGAATATTTAGACCGTATTCTGAAAATAGCAATATTGCTATTTCTGTATCTTGACAGTTATTGTATAACATTATAATGCTGTTAATTTTAACGTTTTAAGTTTGACAGGTTTGAAATTAACGAATTCAAATAATCAGATAAGCTCTAAAACGTAAACAAACGCTAAGTTATTCACATATTATGAATAACTTATTTTACGTTCGTTTATTTACGTTTTAGAGCTTTCTGATTGATTGAATTCATTAATTTCAAATCTGTCAAACTTAAAATGTCAAAATTAACTGCATTACAATGTTATAAAATAACTGTCAAGATACAGAAATAGCAATATTACAATTTTCAGAACACGGCTGTTTGTTTCTGAAAATGAAAATAAGGTTTAACAATAAAAGATGGTACATTTAATTAAAAATGTATTATCCACCAATTCTATAATAAGAGTCAGAAAAAGAATTGGCAAAGAAAACTGACAATTATTTTTAAATTCGTCAATATTGTTACAGCATATTTTTTAAATTTTACACACTACCTCTCTGTAAAAGAAAAATCTCATGTTTAGAGAAGGAATATGTTTACATAATGAACATAATTTCAGATTAAAATAGATGATTTTGTTTTAAAAACAATGTTCATATTTAAAATTCATTCAATTCAAAAACATTAATATTTTTAAAAATACCAAAACTCGCAAAGAAAATAAAAATTCAATATTATATATTTTGTAATTATTAATATTTTAGAAAATAAAATGTAACATTGATCAGTAAATAATTTACACCACAAGCTACCATTTTAATAGATAAAGGAAATCAATGATTTGTGATGATTATACAAAATAAGATTACACTTCGTATTCATGTGGTAGTCAATTTTCATTGCCTGTTAATATTATTACTAATATTATTTAAGTGATGTGATAAAAAATGTAAACATTCAAATAATATATTTTTTAGATTCAGAATGATTGTTTTAAGTACAAATATACATTGGAAAAATTCAACAAATATTGATTTAAAAAAAACATTGCAATAAATTCCTATCCAATTCGATGTAAAATATTTGGGAGCAAATATAAATCATAAACTAAACTTTACATTGAACACAAAATATGTAACAAAAAATAGCAAAATGAATTTCACCCTTGGAAAGAATCAGAAGAGATCAAAACAGAATTGAGCAAAAATATATTATATAACGCAATAATTGTCCCCCACATCAACTACTGCGACAGTATACTATTTCTGGGTTGAAGAAGAATTGAAAAAATAACAATACTCGAAAAGAAAGCATAAAGAATTATACTAAAAATAAATCAATACACAAGAATTAAAGTGGTGCTAGAAAATTTACCAATAATAGACAAATAATTAAATTTAATTCTATTTCTACTTATGTATAAAATTAATAATGGATACAACATCTTTGAAGTATTAAGAAAAAACAAACACAAACACTGCACTGCACAAGAGAAGATGAAAAGATTACATTAAAAAAAAATCACAAATTTTAATCATGCACAGTGCTATATATAAAACTACTACTACAACGAAACTATACATAAAACTACCAGGGACATTAGAGATGTAAATAATATAACAACTTTAAGAGGAAACTAAAAAAATATGTGATACTTTAGTTAGAATAAAATTTTAAATAATTATATGTAATGCTGTATATATAAAGAAATATAAAATTATTATATTTCCTATTTAAAGAATAAATTTTTAAAATAATAAAAAAAGGTTAGGAATATCATCTAAATGATCAAAAGTGTGAAGATATGATAAACAGAGTACATTCTAATGGGTTGACAGTATTTTCAACGATTCTTACATACATATACATTACACATACATAATAATTATTCTGGATACACAACAAAAAAAGTATTCTTTTCAATTGTCATTTTACACTTCAATGTTCAGAATAATTATTTTCAATTAAATAAGCGTATACAAGAACAGATATCAATAAGACATCATTTACAATGCATTGCAAATAATATAACCGGTCAGTAAGATCAAGCGGTTTGAAACTAAAAAAGTAGAACAAATGATTTAATATTTTTTATGCTTATAGCGTTAAAAACCACACATATTTTTTTTAAACGTCTAATGATTTCGATACTGTATTATATCTTCATCAGGACGATCGGACAATAACTTCCATAAGTTTAATTTGTAAGGAAAAAAGGCAAACAGTGTTAATGATCGCAAAATTATACGGCTTTCTCAAAATTCACAAAGGAAACAGCCCCATCAGATCAGCAGTATCCCAATGTAATGCAATTCCCCAACATTCAAAATAACTTCAATCATTACAAAAATATTAAATAACTCCAACGTATTTAAACCAAAGTATACAATTAAAATTTCATGTAGTCAATACCTTAAAAGATATTGAATGAAAAGTTAGTATCATTTGATATTGCAAGATCATTCATTAATGTTCCCATTCAGGAAAGCAAAACACTAATTTTAGATATACTAAAAACACCAGATTTGTCGGAAGGTCTAAATGATTTATCTCTTTTATAAAACCTTGTCTCAATCAAAATATAATAAAATAGTTATATTATGCTGTACCCATTGATAAACCTTATAAGCAAATATAAGGTTTATCGATGGGTGCATGTGAGGCAATCCAAATCCTTGCAATATTCAAAAAATTCTAAAACAAATAATTGAAAATCAATTTGATAAAGAAATTTATAACATCTAACGCCGATATCTCAAAACTGCATTTTTCACTTAATACACTAAAGTACTCATGGTTCGATATTATTATGCACATTATTTTTACATTTCTAATAATATTTTACAAAGTCCACTGTCTGTGAAGCCTCTTTGTCGATGCTTACATCTGCATGGATTTTTAAGAATGCTGCTACAGACCGGTTAGGCAGCAACGCTTTCTTTCTTCTTCTTCTTGATTTTAACCTTAAAAATAATACAATCTGTTAAATTTGACAACGCTGGAAAATGACAGATGAGTGTGTCCATTTTTAACTAAATTTTATTAACAATTAAATTAATGGGTATTAACAATTAAATTAAATTAATGGGTATTAACAATTAAATTAAATTAACAAGTGTGGGAGAGTGTGTCCATCTTTAATTAAATTTTATTAACATAAACATACTTTAACTAAATTATTTATTTTGTAAATTTATTTATGAAATTACTTAGTTTAATATTTTAGTACTGTTATTTAAATTTATTTTATTCATGTTGTAAACATTTATTAATGTATGTATTGTGTATTAAAAAAAATACAACACAAGCAATCATTGTTTAAAAAATATTTAGTTATAGATTATAGTTGTATATTCTTACCCTCATCTCCTTTGCTGGAGCTGGGTTCTGAGGATTCCATTGAGATATTCATCCGTCACACCAATATTCATCTCCTTGGACTTGAATCTGTAGACATAATAATTTTACTTATCATTTACACATGTCAGTGGGAAGTTCTGTTCTTTCTAAAACCAGCAGTGAAATAATAATAACTCTTAATTAATAATTGTATGCATGTTATACAAAGATAATGATGTAATAATAATTAACCATAATTTTTTTTTGTATTTTAATCATACGGAAAACTTGGACAAATGAGTCAACAGTATTGAGATTTTATGGGAAACATAGCCTGTAAATTTATAGGAAACAAGATTTTGGAAGGGATAAAATAATACATAAAATCTAGAATTCGGTTAATTTTAAATTAGTAATCCTCTGTGACTACATTCAAAACAATTTTTTGGATATTGCTGCCTTCGCTTTTATACCCTATGTAAATTAGTTTTCCTTTGTAAAATAACTTTTTCTAATAAACTTTCAAACACAATTATAATAAAACATTCCAAATATAATTAATATAAATATAAAATACAATCACTCACGTGTATTTTCGGTTTCAGTATGACAGTTCAAAAGGACGATAAAATATTTCGTTTTTGTAGCAAATATCCTTTGTGAAATGTCAATATTCAGTTTCATATCGAAACAAACATATTCTCAGAGGATGTCAATGTCGGAGGCGGTGACGTGGTAGCGGGATTGTAAAAAAATAAACAAGCAAAATCGCCACAAAATAAAGACATATTTGATATGAAAAATTAAAATGGCGTCGCCACGGCGTCGCAAATTGTGAACAGTGTAACCAACTTGAACATTTTGCGAAACCAACATTAATACCACTACAATAATTGTTAAAATAGTTGGCAAGGGTAGGTAAGTACTGACACCAAATTAGAACCGCCGAAAAATGAAATTTAAAAAAATTCCCATAAAAGAATTGATGCCATTATAACGGAATCGAAACTTTATGGATAGAGTGCGCAGGCCCTGATTTTGGAAATGAACCTGACAACTCGCAAAGCGAATAGACAACTTTCTGTCTGTGCATAGATGGGACGCATTACATAACATAAACTCAAATACCGAGCGGCTGGTTTAATTATGTCAAGTGGGGCAAAAACTGAACTAATAACATTTATATTTCCTAATATATACATTGTAAAAATCAGTATTCATCAAATTTCTAATCAAAAGTAGTAATACACATTGTATACACACACAAACTTTCTTAGTTTTTTCTTAAATTTTTTTATATTTTTTTCGTCTCTAATATCCTCTGGCAGACTCACATACAACTTCATCCCACTGTACATCACAGAAGTTTGCGATCTTTTTTCTTTCTGAATGACAATCTTATTTGAAAAATTTTTTCTTGTACAATGGTTCATGTTGGTTTTCTCTTATTTTTCTTAATAATTCAAATGTATTGTTGTGTCCATTGACAATTTTGTATATAAATAGAAGTACATTAAATTTAATCATTTGACATTAGTTGTAGACTATCTAACATTAATTTGATTCTTGTGTATCGATTTCTTTTTAGTATAATTCTTATTACTTTATTTTGGAGTATTGTTATTTTTTTCAGTTCTTCTTCATTAGCCAGAAATAGTATGCTGCTGCAGTAGTTGATATGGGGGACTATTATTGCGTTGTATATATTTTTGCAGTTTAAATATATTTTCTGATTCTTCCCAAGAGTGAAATTCGTTTTGCTATTTTTTTTGTTACATAATTATTGTTCAATGAAAAGTTTAATTTATTATCTATAATATTTCCAAGTATTTTATTTATTATTTATTTTTCCCAAGTTGTTTCTTTGATTGCTGCCCCATCGATAATTATTGTTGGTGCATCTGGTATTCTCTTATTTCCTTTGTTCATTACTTTTGTTTTGTTGATATTTAATTTCAATTTATTTATTTTCAGCCATATTGATATTTGATTAAGGTCATGGTTTAGTTTCTTAATGATTTATATGTAATTGTCTCCTGATATGTATACTAGCACATCATCTGCGAATAGTCGAATTTTATAATATTTAAGTATTTTCACTATATCATTAATGTAAATTATGAATAATATTGGTCCTAGAACTAAGCCTTGTGTAACACCTAAAGATATAAGGATTGGGTCAGGTACTATATCACCAACATTTGTAGTTTGATATCTATTATTTTAGTAGTCTGTAAACCATTTCAAAGCATTTTATTTTATTCCAATTCTAGACAATTTTTGCAATATAATTTCTCGATCTATAATTTCAAACGCTTTTTTGAAATCCAGGAAATACACCAATGACAAATCTGTTTTTATCCGTATCCTCTTTCCAATCTTACAGTACTAAATTTATAGCCATTTTACAAGAGTGTTTACTTCTAAATCCACACTGTTCTTCACATAGTATATTTTCTCTTTCTAAATAGTAAACAAGCTGTTCTTTTATATTATATTCTAGTTTCTGTTCATACTTTGGAAGCGTATTTACTGGTCTAAATTCTTCACATTTTTTAGTAATCGTAATCTTTGGTATTCGGATAACCCTCGATATTTTCCATGAATGTGAAAAAGTTCCTAAGTTAATAAATTCATTTATTATATTTATTTACAACTAATAGAAGATAACGCACATAAAAAAACATGGTCATTCATCAGAGAGGCCTCGAATACCAAAGTATGTTATAGTACTCACAGAGAATTAAGAATTAATGATAGGAATATTAATTTGCAAGAAGAACCACAAGAAGTCGTAAATGAAATTAATTATTATTTGGCAAATGTGGGACCAAAATTGGCGGCCCAAAAAATAAATAATAATGATAGTGTTGACCATGATTATCCCTCTCCTGTTTCCGCGCCCGGTCTATGTCTGACTACAACCAAAGAAATGGAATTGATTCGGATCATTAATGACTTGCCTAACAAATCATCTATTGGTGTTTACGATATCTTTACCGATACAATTAAGACTACGAAATTTCTCATTGTAGTTTACCAAATGGCTGCAACTGTGCATGTCTTGAAAAAGCATGTGATATAAAATACCAATGGATTATAATTGATAACAAACTCAGTTGGCAAGAACACATACAAGATCTCTCTAATGAGGTTAGGAAAATGGGATACATATATAGAAGTCTGAGAAATGTGGTAGATATTGTATCCGTTAGAACTATGTATTGTTTCATCACTCAATCCCAATTATCCTATGGCATAATTGGATGGGGAGGGTGTGTTAGATCAGTCATGAATCCGCTGACAAAATCACATAAATTCATTATGCGTATAATCACCAAGAAATCGAGAATGTTTCCTTCAGATAATTTGTTTGGAATATTTAACGTTCTTGACCCGAGGCAATTATACCTTAAAACAAACCATACTTGTAAAATTATACAAGGACAAGGTAAATCTTAAGCGTATACAACAAACACGGGTTACACGGCTGGCAAATGCAATTAATTTCGATTTACCTAAAATGAAAACGTCTTTTGGACAAAGACAATTTAATTTCACTATCTCGCTTGTTTTTAATAAGTTACCAAATAAAACTAAAGAAATTACAATACACAAACCTTTTAAACACCGTAAGACTCTTGCGTGTAAACTAGCCCGTGCACTGGCTGCGTGTCACTCTCTGCTTATCTAAAGTTGTAATTGCAGCAAGTTACGGATGTAAAGGACCGACAGGCTACAAAATTATTATTTTAAGATAGCCGCTATCAAGACCTATCAGACACCAATATTATCACCGGCCGCGAAGCGGCTACTGTTACAGCTGATAGACATAGCCTTGCAAAAACACGAAGCACAGGCCACTTGGCTATTGACTACGAATCGTCCACAAAAGTCGACCGTTAGGCCGGCCATTAGCATATACATCGGCGACAGACTATTTTTGACACCATTGGCGCGCAGCGGTCACTACTAGCCACGATGCGGCCACCATAGCCGACCACACTATCGAGCAGTATACAAATAGCAATAGCCGCCTAGCAACCCAAACAGCCTCCCGCAAGACCTAGTAGCAAGCAATCGACGGTAGCTAATTGCTCGACTGCTAGTCCTGCTTTATTATGTTATTTTTATTTTCAATAACATAATATGCTTCTATCAATATTAAATTGCTTAAATTGTAAAATTTGAGCATTAATTCTAAAACCTTAAAAAAATTAAATCTTGCTGGATGAGAGAACCAAACGCCTCCTTTAACCAGATATGTGTTTTCATTAGGGGAGTGATAAATAATAATGATGACTGGTTTTCTGTATCTCGCTATTCAGTTGTTAGTCTGTTTGCATCCTTCGTCACAGCCGACTGGCTCGGGCTGCTGTTTCCGGCTGCCGACAGATGTCGTGCAAGTTCCAAGAAGAAAATCTAAGTTACCCCAACAGTTATCGCGTCATCCCTAAAGGCGAGTCCTAACTTTGGAACAATAAAACGTTATTATTATTAGTTGAACCTATGTACTTGTACTTTATCCTTTGTTTGGAGACTTTCTGTAATATTTTTCCTCATATCATTCAAAAAATGCTATTCAAATTATACAATTTGACGAGCCTGTTAGATCTTTTAGTAAGACATTTGCCTAGTGATCGAGAAATTGAAAGTACACCATCATTATCAAAGCACATTGAGATAACATTTGAATTTAACCCAATGTACATGTATTTTTCCGATTATCTGTAAAAATAAAGTATTTTGGATTAACAGATCAATATATTATTATGTAAACAGATATCAGTTTTACTTAATTGTAGAATTACTTTTTAATGATATTGTAACGAAGTGGTAAGCAGAAGGAATTGCGCACTGTCAAAATCCCTTGTAATATGTCACTTTGGAACAACACTATGTAATTCTTTAGAACCTTTGGAACAGCCTATAGTACTTATTATCTACAGCCCGATTATATGTTGTATATCATCCTATGCCACTGCATATTTGGGATAATCCTACAATGCTGAATATTCAGGAGATGCCTGGAAAGTCGAGTTATTTTATTTTGACATTTCGATCGACGTGATATTAGCCGCGGAACGACGGCCGGTGTGGCCAGTCATGGAATTTCAGAGCTACAGATATTAAGCGAAGTAATCGATTAAAGTACCTTAGTGACGAAATAAATAGGTGCGATTTCCATGAGCGATAACTGGACAGGAAATTCTCGAATGTGTTACCCAACGATAATAAAGTGTTATAGATGAGTTATAAATTGAGAATTTGTGTGTTTTCAGTAGTAAAGTTCCATTTAATTCGTGTCAAGTAACTTTTTCAATTAATTAAAATAATTAATTACCAATTAATAAATCGTTCCTCAATTTCCAGTGTTTTCGTTTGTCCCTCGCAGCCACTACCCGTGATACTATTATTATGATTTTTGTTTATAAAACTAACTTATTTTTTATATTTATTTTAATTTATTAAAAATTATCCACGCCACGCCATTTTGCAGCAGTTGTGGGGACGGAGAATAGAATGACACGCTCTGCTTTCCTTGGATTTTAATTAATTTATATTTTTTAAACAGACGTTATTGTAGGTATTACTGCATGGATTCAATATTATCAAAATACAGAAATTAGTATAGGTGTCTGGCTGTATGGGATTACAAGTTAATATAATAATTTATTTTACAGGTAAGCTGCGAGTTTGTAGGTTACTTATATACTCGTATATACTTTAATTCACGTCTGGCGCAAATTCATAAAACATATTCACTGGATAAAATTTGCGCATTTCGTAGTCATAATAAAATAAATAAAGAATGCCAGTAAAATATATTGCATTATTAATAAAATCAATTGCAATATTCTATTGAAGAACGTACGTGCGATAACAGTTAAGTTTTAGCTAAAGGTTATAAAAACAAATATTTCAATTATCGCGAAGGACTTCACCTTTAACTATTCGACATGCACTCGATTATACTCCGTGAACAAAGTTTAATGTTCTTACAGACGCAATTCCAATTACTTAGGTGGATTTTCGATAAAAGACGATGAAAAATTCTTTCATAAAGTGACTTAAATTCCGCTCCACTCTTTGCCTGCGACAGACAAAATCTTAGGAAAACAATCAAAAAGTAATAAACCTCCAATATAAAAGATTTTCAAGGACTTTTTTACTCTAGAATTGAAAAGTGTTTGTAGAGTGAGGTATCTACTTGTGTAAGTTGAAAATACGATTTTTTTCAATTTATTGAGCAACTTTGCAGAGTGACATTCTTATTTTATTTTTTGTTCTTATCAACTTATATTTATAAACTACATCAATCTCGGAAAAACCTTTCCATCGTCAGGGTGTTCTATAAATGTCAAAATATAAAAATAAATGATTTTTTTGTTTTTCTAAATTATTTTTAAAAATTAATATCACTAACAAATTTTTTATACAATTCACAAATAAATATAAATAATAATTATGATTGATGGTGAAGAATTTTATAAATTAATACATTTTCGAATCAAATTTCAAAACATGTACCGAAAAATATAAGATCTGCATTTTATAAAAATAATAATACAGGGAAACTCCTCATAAACCCAAAAGTTAATATTTATAAAACGTTTATAAACTGTCATGTAAGATTTTACAGCGTTTTATATTGGAAAAACCGGTCGAAATTTTAATGTATTAGTAAAAGAGCATTTAGGATGTCTAAATAATCGTGGTTTTTCTGAATTTGAAAATCATTTATTAGAAAACGGTTTAAAAATCACGGTTTTGTCGTCATGTTAAAAATCACGGATACAAATCAAAAATTTAGGACTTTCCATTTTACAAATAAATAATTTTAGTCTGAAAATGAATAATTTTGAATCCTTAGAAATTATAAAAGCATGTAAAAGTAAACAAACTATTATTAATTATTTATTATTATTAAATATTTAATTATTAAATATTTAAAAACTACTAGTCCAATTCTAAAAAAATGACCAATAATTGTGTGTAATCAATAACTTCAGCAATAATATTTAAAAATCATTTAGAAAAACAAAAGACATCATTCATTTTGATATTTTGACATTTATAAAACATCCTGACGATGGAAGGATTTTTCCAAAACGCGTAGGTATAATTAGTAAATATAAGTGGATATAAACAAATAATAATATCATCAAAGCTAGTTGTCAATGAAGTTACTAAAAAATAAATGAATATTCTTTTGTGGACAATGCGTAAGAACGCTAGTCTTTCACCCTTTGCAATAATTAATTTTCAATATAACAGTCCTAAAAGGATGTACCTCACCCGTAAAACAGTCTGTACTTCCTGTAAAAGTATGTAAATTATCACTTAAGGCTCTGTTTCTTCCAGGGGTAGAATCACACACTTCACAATAACTCAGGCTAGATAGCGCTCCTGGTGGTGCAATCCCCATAATAATACGTAATAAGTTAGTCCATATTGTGGGGATATCTTGAATATCAAATTGAAGGTTCTCCCCGGACGCGGACGGTGTGAAATCTTTGATTTACATAATTTCCTCGTCTATTCTCGGTACTTATCTATTACGCAGTAGTTTCTTTTCGATCATATCTTCTACAGTATAGAGAAGTGAAAACGATAAAAATTTAATATAAAGAGCATATATTTTTTACGGCATGCCGTAGCTACTGTGATCCATATCTGAGTATATTTTAACAAATTCAAGCATTTGAGATGGAAAAAAAAGACTAAAAATATACAACCAAGAACCTAGAGCCTCACATATAGCATTGAATAGAGATGAGTAATTCCAAAGCCTGTATTATAAGTAACATATTTTATATATATTATGGCATCCGATCCATATGATTTACAGGTTGAAAAGTCATAGTGACATTACATCGCCATTCGACATCTTTTGCAATATCAAACCGTGATTTGTATGTCCCATTGTTTCTTACACAAGCACAATTTCCCACATTTCAGGGAAACAATTGCCTGAATAAGCTTATACTTCACTCCGTACTTAGACAAAACCTTTCATACCTGGTAAAAAGGTACAAAAAAAAACTACTATTACATGACGACAAATTTTCGTCAGATGAAAAACAGAAAGCAGTATTATTTAATGTATTATTTAATGCTCTTAAAGAAGATGTTTTTGAAGTATTGGTAAACCTGTGCATGCCATCCAAAGTCACAGATGTTAAATTAAAGGATTTATTAAAAAAATTAGAGGATTATTGCATTTCCGTAAAATCATTTTTTTCAGAACGAGCGTCATTTTATAATGTCAAGCAGAAAGAAGCCGAGACAGTTAAAGATTTTGCGATACGGGTAAAAAAACTTGCTACAAATTGTTATTTCGGTAATAGTTTAAATTTTATTTTAAGAGATTTTTTTGTATTGGGAATACGAGCGGATAAAATGAAAGAAAAATTATTTCTAGAAGGGGAGAAATTAAATTTTGAGAATGCAGTAAAAATCGCTGAATGTATGGATCAATTGCAGAATGAAAAATTAGATTTTGGTAATAAGAATTTTGAAGTCCGCGCGTTTTCAAATATTAATAATAGGTATGGAGGTAACGCAAGTGCATCACGGAATATGGTAAAGACGAATCAAGTTGTGAAACGTTGGAATGTTGAAAAGTTGGAATGTTTTGCGTGTGGAGAAAACCATTTAATAAAATTTTGTAAATTTAAGAATAATATATGTCAGATTTGTCGATTGAAGGGGCATATTCCGAAGATGTGTAAAGGAGCAGGTAACAAAAAAAGAGTAAATGTCTTGCAAGATATACCTACAAGTAGTCATACATAGTATACCTACAAAATTGCAACATCATGTAGGTACCATTGATAATTTAATGTTGTCGGTTAAAGTTAATAATATTGTAATGAGTTTATTAGTCGATTCGGGAGCGTCGTGTTCCGTATTAACAGAAGAAGTTTATTTAAGTAATTTTAATCATATCAATTTGGAACAACATTGTAAGGCTTTCGATAATAGGACATTAGATGTAAGACGCGTTTTAAACCTTGAGGTTATATGGAATGAAGACAGTCAATTTATTGAATTTTTAATAGTTCAAAATGCATCGATTAGCGTTTTGGGGCGAGATTTTATGCAAAAATGTAAGATCGTTTTTTCGAGAATTTGCCGGATTGCAGATCCGGAAATTAAGGAATCATTGCAGAAGGAGTTTCCGGAAGTTTTTAGTGGAGCGTTAGGTAAATTCAATAAATATGAGGTACATTTATGTGTAAAACAAGATGCAATCCCGAAATTTAGAAACAGTAGAACAGTTCCGTTCGCGTTAAAAGATAAGATCGAAGCGGAAATAAACAGGTTAGTGAGGGAGGACATTCTAGAACCGGTTTCCTGTAGCGAATTTGCAAGTGCAATCGTTCCAGTGATAAAAAAAGACGGGTCTATTAGGTTATGCGGGGATTATAAGACGACTCTAAATCCACAGCTATTGGTGGATAGGTATCCATTGCCACGAATAGAAGAAGTTTTATCAAAATTAACCAAGGGTAAGATTTTCGCTAAGTTAGATTTAAAGCAAGCGTATAATCAAATTGTGTTGGGGGAAACGTCAAGAGATTTCACGACTATAAATACACATATGGGATTATATAGATTTAAACGATTAGTTTTTGGGCTGGCTCCAGCTCCAGCAATTTTTGCAAAGGTTATCAGTAGTGTCTTAGGCGGACTAAAGTATACGGCATATTATTTAGATGACGTTATCGTAGCGGGAACGGATAAAACAGATTTAAAGCAAAATTTACGAGCAGTTTTACGGAGGCTAAAAGAATGTAACTTAACGGTCAATCTAGAAAAATGCGAGTTTAACGTAAGAGAAATTAACTTCTTAGGTTATATTATTAACGCAGATGGGATCAAGCCGTGCACACGAAACATGGATAGCATTTTACGAAGGCACCGCCTCCAAAGGACGCGAGTCAATTACGTAGTTTTTTGGGAATGGTTAATTTTTACAGATCATTTTTACCAAATATGTCCGGTGTATTACAGCCTTTATATTCATTATTAAAGGAAGGGGTTACGTTTAGTTGGGAAAAAGAACATGAAGAAGTTTTTAGTAACATCAAAAAGGCGTTAGTTTCAAATCGAGTATTGGCTCATTTTGATCCGGATGTAACTGTCAAATTAGTTACCGACGCAAGTTTGTCGGGCATTGGGGCGACGTTATTACACAGATACAGAAATAATACAGAGAGGCCCATCACATTTGCGAGTAGGACGTTAACATCAGCTGAGAAGAATTACAGCATGTTTAATCTGGAAGCCACTGCTATTATTTATGGGTAAAGAAATTTTATTAGTATTTGTTCGGAAGAGAGTTCATATTATCAGTTGATAATCAACCATTAGTTAGGATTTTTGGAGATAAAAATGAGATTCCGAAAATTGCAGCGTCAACGTTACAGAGGTATGCAGTGACTTTATCAGGGTTTAACTTCAAAATTGAATACGTAAACTCGAATAATAATGTCTCAGACTTTTTGAGTAGGTGCCCTCTATGGGACACCTACTCAAAAACCCAACTTACCCGCCGAGTCCTTAAAAATAAGTTTCCAAATTTTGAGTCCGATCAGTCAACGATACCAACAACTGCACCGACACATCATTTTTTTTCAAAATCTCTAGTTGTTCATTCGGTAATCCATGAATCACCCAGCACAAGTAGACAAAGTACTTTACATGACTCAGCACCTATACCTACCGATAAATTACGAAGATCACAGAGATTAAAAGAAAAAAGTTTTAGAAAATAGTCAAGTGAGTTTCGATACCATAGAGGGCGCCAGTATCAGCACAATTGAGGGTGAATAAATTGAACTTCATAATTCGAATCAGAGATGGCGTTAGTTTCGCTCGCAACTGATACATGAAACATGGCGACGATTTGGTCACACTGAACTGAACTCGAAGTATGGCAGCCTTATTGGTGGAAGACTTTCGTGTCGCCCGTGAACAAGTACGGCTAGTCCGTAACTTTTGAGTAGGAACTAGGGATGGGTCGTCGACGTATTTACCGTCGACGAAACGAGACGATCAACTAGTTGAATTCGTCAACTAGTTGACGCGTCAACTTCGTTACGCGGACATCGCGGACGTTCTATCTAAACATCGGGACGATGGTCAACTGTCTACGGTTTAACGCGACGCTTCTCGACGGCTCAACCGTTGGCTATTTTTATGACGTTAATTTTTAAAATTTAAAGAAGTTAAAAAGTGGTGTTAACAAAATTATAATAGAGTTATTTTTTAATTTATATTGAAAATAGGAAATTTTTAATAAAAATTAATTAAACCTAAATTCAAGATTATATTACATATATAATAATTGATGTTGGACTCCTGAATAAGGACCATAGTAAGGTATAGAAAATTTTATTCCCTACAAGTTTGTTTATCATTTATATGCTGAAGTTGAAAAGTAAGGAAATAACACAATAATTAAATTTTTGCATCCCTTTTCAGGTAGATATAAGAAGTCGAGATCGATCGAATAAAATATTGATTTTAGGAAAATATCTAGCCGGCCTGTTAATTAATAATAGTTCAATAAAAAATAAAATAATTAAACCAAATTGTTTTATTTTATACAGCGTAAAATTGGGAGTTCACCGAATCGTCGCACGTGACATCACAAAAAATCAAGTAAAAAAATAATAGATAATAGCTTATTAAGCCTATCTCGCCCTACGCATGTATTCAAATTTCAAATCTCTAGTCATAGTTCAGATACACAGATCTGCACTCTATGGTAGTGTACTTTAGAGTTGAAATGAAATTACCCGTCGAGCCGTCTATGACGTCTATGGCATCTACAAGTCGACAGCGAGAGATGAGAGAGAAATAAACGGAGACGTTTTGTCTTGCTCTCGCTCGTTGCTTTGCATTGCGTTAATCTCGAATCGTCCACCGACCACGGCGTCCGCTGTCCACCGTCTACGAATTCAACTAGTCCATGCGATAAACGTAAACGGTCGACGCGTCGATGCAACGTCAACGGTTGATTTCAACTAGTCCGTCCATTCAACGCCCATCCCTAGTAGGAACACGATATCGAATAGAAAGTATCGATACTGTACTCATGAGTAGTATCGGAAAAAAAGTATCGTACTCGTAAAAGAATCGATACTCCTAAGTATCGAGTACATCAGGAAAATATATCGATGACCAAAAAAAAGAAGGTCGCCAAGAAAAAAAACATTAAAGAGGTAATCAAAAAAGGTCGTCAAAAATAAATTGAAAAACATACCCAAAAAAAGATCGCCAGAAAGAGAAAGAAATGAAAAAGGTAACCAAAAAAAGGTCGCCAAAAAAGTGACCAAGAAAAGGTATCGATACTTGTCAAAAAGTACTTATTGAGTAAAAGTATCGGTATCGAAAAAAAATTACTCGATACCACAAAGTATCGATACTTTTTTGTGTCCCTACTTTTGAGGCCTTTTTAGCCTTGACAATGGCGTGATGCCGTGTCGAAACGTCGGCCTAGGTCTTCTCAGGGAGACCAGTTACAGGTAGGGACACAATATCGAATAGAAAATATGATACTCATGAGTAGTATCGGAAAAAAAGTATCGTACTCATAAAAGTATCGATACTCCAAAGTATCGAGTACATCGGGAAAATATCATTATATCATTGGAAAATATATCGATGACCAAAAAAAATGGTCCCCGGAAAAATATATAGATAAAATCAGTATCAATTTCATAAATGTAGCTTTTGGTAGGGATGGGTAAATGAAAAAAAAATATCGATGTATATCGAATCGATATTTTAAAAAAGTATCGAAAATAATCGATATACATTACGAAAAATATTATTTTTTCAAAAATGTAAGAGCAATTAGCTTTTGGCGACAAAAAAAAAAAGGTCACCGGAAAAAATATATCGATTATCCGAGAAAAAATATCGATGACCAAAACCAAAAAGGTCGCCAAGACAATAATATCGATATATCCAAAAAAAATATCGATATTCGATATATCGCGAAAAAATATATCGACGATCAATATCGATATTTATCGTCGATATATCGATATTTCTTCCATCCTTGAACGGTCACACCGCACACTTCGTTGGCTGACTCATATAGGCTCTCTTTGATGTGTTCCCATGCACTGTCAATATTATACCCTTCTCATTTAATCTTTCAGCGGTTTTTCTTTCAAATTTTTCCCTGGTATCCTTGCAATCTTTATATTTTGACCCACTGTTTTCTTCTTAAATCGCCACCCATGAAACAGATTCACTCTTGATACTACAAGAAAGTGATCCGTTTCAATTTCAGCGTCCCGAAACACCCTAGTGTCAATAATAGTGGACCTCAATCTAGAGTCAACTACAACGAAATCAATCATTGACCATTCATTTCCTCTTTCCCACGAGGACCGCATTCTGGCAATTGATCCAAGTTCAGAATAGCTTTTAGATTAACAACATGAATGTTGCCAGAAACCCTGTTGGTCCAACTTTTTTTATACCCCCTCTCCCTCTACGCTGCAAGTAAATCGCTTGAGTGCACGCTTTTGAGCTATTATAATGATTATTTTAGTGCCGCTAGTTTTTTTTTTTAATAATAAAAGCTAATCATAGGTTGTCAAATAAAATTAAAATATAAATTATTAGAAAAAAATCATTTAATGTTAAAAAAAAAAGTTATTTAATGTTAAAAAGCAAATTTAAGGATACAGACGTGAAATAAATACAAATATTCAATTATTCATATTTTAACAATTATTGTTTGTACACTTGCACGACGAAATACAAGTTAATTTAGATTTTTTACAATTACAAGCCATCGTTCGACAATTCGCCGCGCATTTGCAGGGCTGAATCAAAGACTCTGGCAAAGGTTGATTTGTCATTTGCTGTGGCTTCGGATTACCGTTTATCTCTTCATAAAAATTCAATTAAATTAAAATTTTGTGGTTATTTTCAGGATTTTTTAAGTTTTTAACTTTGGTTGAGCCGCCACCGATCAGCAGGTACATCAGCAAATATCGTCATATTCACGTATTCAACCTAATATTATTTCACTGCTACAAAATATATGGTATCCAAATGAGTTAAATTGCTTTTATTATCAACAACGTTAAAACAACTATTTCTGCCGTCACGCCATGAGTCGTGAATGTGGTCAAAAAGCGTTAAAGATTTTGCTACTGTATTTTAGTTGAATTATTAAATAAATTGATTTGACAAAAGAAAGTGATTCACCATTTGTTTCGCTTCATTATTTCTTACATCAAATATGTATAAGAGATAATTATTAAAAAATATCAATGAAATAAAATCCGTGTGTCAGTCACAATTATTAGTACCAACAATAACGTTTAAAAACAAAAATAATGTAATTGTAATTGGAAAACCCACTATCTACATTAATTTAAAACTAATAATAAGCTGAAAACCATAAATCGTGATATTTCTTAGTCACCGTCACCAGCGAAACGTGTGATTCGTAATTGTTGTCTAAAAATATTGTCAAATAATTTTTTAACATTTTTAAATTCAGTAAATTCATTTTTAAACAAACTTTTACAGCTTAAGTAAGACACTTTCATACAACTTCTTTGAATATGATGTATATTAAGATGTTACTACTAGATTAGTAATAATATTTATTGACAGTGTCGTAAAATTTTTGTTCAAGAATGCCCCTGCTTCACTTTTGCCGCTGAGCTAAGGTCGCCCAAAGTATACCTACTGCCTTCATAATGAAAAACTGCGTATAAAAATTATTATTATATATCACCAGTTTCATTTCGAATCAAATTCTTACCCGTTTATTATTCGTTTATTCGTTTATTCGTTTATTCAATGTTACAATGTTACAATGTTACAATGTTGCAAAGTTTACAAAGTTTACAATTTATTCAATGTTTATTCAATGTTACAAAGTTTACAAAGTTTACAATTAGTGTTCAAAAAATTAAATTAAGCTTTTTTCATTGTTGCTGAGAGTCTTGGCAGCAAGTAAACACTACAATTGATTTGATGCCCTGCCTGCTACACTAGTAGTTTACTGTATTATAGCAGGCAGTGCTCTTCCAGTAGTATAATGTTCAAGAATATTTAGTATTTATATAACATTTGTGAATCAATATTATTGCCAATTAAAATTGAGTAATAGTAATAATTAAATGTTTACAATCTAATAATGGTGTTAATTAATTCTATTATAGACAAAGGAAAAAAATGATCTGAATAGGATATTTAATAAAATAAAATAAAATAAAATAAAACAATTAAAAGTTTTTAGAAAGATGAAAGTAAATGTTCTTGTAGGATTAGTAATTTTCAAATTTAGTTTATATCATGGATTTTAGTAGGTTTTGGACATGCTTCCTTCCCTTTTCATGCAGCATTTCAAAATTTCATTACAATGAAAACTTTAATCATCTCCAATCCCCCAATTACCCAAAGTGACTGTTATCACAATAAAAACAAACATCATGACAGCCCGTCAAAAATATCGTTCCCGTAACACGTTACGCCTCAGTTGGGCTCTTAGTAGCAGTAGAAGCCTTCGGAACAAAGCTCGTTTGTGTGTGGCGTTTGCCGCGCGGAAGCATAAATCAAGCAACCATTCAATGAAATAAAAATGACTCTGAATAACAATAAAAGAAATGGCGAACCGCCACAATGCATCCGCCGGAAATGTAATTCTGAACTTGAAGGTGCGCAGTTCACACGCAACCCTCAACAAAGCGCCCAATTAAAGTGGCCCAGTCTCACTCGGGTTCCGCGCGGCCATTAATTCCGGTTTGGGGAAGTCATAATGACAATAGAAACGGTGTATTAACCGCGATTAGGGAGCGATGGAGGGCTGCTTGTGTTGTTTCGTGTTGTTCTTTTCAAATTTTCTGATTGACTTGTGATTGGAGATGATTAAAGTTTTCATTGTAATGAAATTTTGAAATGTTCGAACATTTTGCAACTGGCATTTAATTGATTTTCGTATTATGTCCGAAGGTTCTCTAATTATTCTTGTGAATAGTCCTGTAAACACATATTAGAATACATTAAAAATAAGAAAAAAAACAAATATAAAATTCAAGCAGTTCCTACGCTGTACTAAGATTAAAACGTTATTTCTTAAGTGGATATTAAATTTTCTTTTCGCATCTACAGCTGCAGTTAATACAGATTTCTGACTATCACATTTATACGATATCTCAACACACATCTGTTGAAATTTCGATAATTTGACAATTCGTAATTACACTCTAACAAAATTTCAACTAAATTTTCTCGTGTATTGGCTTCAAACATGATGAATTGAACATATTATATGTAGTTAACAGTATGGCTGCTACACATGATGCCAGCGAGATATGCAGTAAAAACCCATTTTCACTCAAACAGCCGCAGAAAAAAAAGAAGAAGAATAAAAAAATTTAAAGTAAAAAATCTGCACGCGGAAACTAATCGGCTTTTATAATTTTTTTACAAAATATTTCTACCGCTTATACCTGCAGAGAAAACCGCAAAAAAGCGCGCAAAAATGGCGAAAAAAACTGGAAAAAATCGAAATGTCCATTTGGCGACAAACAATCAAACATTTAAACATATATCGCGGAATGTGGTCTATTTTTTTAATATATGTCTATGTTTTATTTCAATAATATTTTTAATATATATCAATTTAACTAGCAGTCACTATTATCATAAAACGAATTATTAATTAATTAATTTATTTATTTATTTTGTTTAGGGAAAATTAACAGCAAAACAAGAATCTTAAAAATATGAAATAAGGGTTTTTACAATTAGGCCAATTACAAATTTTCCACTGATTATAAAAATTTACTTTAATTGCGAGTGGAGAGGGTGGAAGGGAATGTGGGACGGGAGTAGTAGGGAAGATATAATGTACAAATATAATGTGATATAATGTACAAATGACTGATAGTGAGAGGAACTGATCTTTTTTAAACAATAAGCTGTAACAAAATAACCGTGTAGTTCAAAGTTTAGTTAAAATAATCTTGTTATACCAAAAATTAACTACAATATCAATTAATAATTAAACATGAATATATTTAATAGTGGTGGAAACTACATTGCAGCCATATGTTATTATTTTATTAAAATAAATTTAACTTTGTTTTGTACACACGCTGAGTTATGTAAACAATTACTACTATAGTATAGAGAGGAACAATCCATCTCGTCATTAGGTGAACTTAATACTTAATCAGTTAATAAGTTCACTTAATGAAGAGATGGATTGCTTCTCTCGAATCTATAGTAGTGATTAACTATATAACTCCAAATGTGTGCAAAATAAAATTATAATTTATTTTTAAAAAATTGTCATGTTACATCATAAAGTAACTGCAATGTCAAGAAAAAAATTATATCGTACATTTTGATTAAAACATTTTCATTCAGCGAGCCGTGATAATTAAAAGAATTAGAGATAAACATAATGAAATATGCACATAAATTTTTTGTTAAAATTGGTAATTTATTGGTAAAACTGTCCAGTGGCAATATAAATTTCCTAGATTGAAAAGGATGATGATTATATTTTTTTGATAGATAGATTTTTACTTTGTATTTTTCCAAGTCATTTATCAACATTTGTTTTGTATAGATATCATACCACTGTTAAGACTGCCCGGTGTATTATATCTATATGATTAATAGAAATAAACTTTGTTTTCATCACTTTTTTATTGAAAATACCAATATGTTTCAGAGCCCAAAGGTACTGTACTAGTATTAATTTTCCGTATACCTATATCTTTTTAATATTTTGATTGTCTATATTTCGATTTTAATATTTAATTTTGTTAGTTTACAATTGTATCCTGACGAAGGGGCTATGGGCTCTGACACATATTGATATTTTCAATAAAAAGTGGCGAAAACTATGTTTATTTCTATTAATCATATTAATAATGTCAACACAAAATTAATTTGCCGCGTTTG
Organism: Agrypnia vestita; assembly: GCA_016648135.1. Classification (NCBI taxonomy): domain Eukaryota; kingdom Metazoa; phylum Arthropoda; class Insecta; order Trichoptera; family Phryganeidae; genus Agrypnia; species Agrypnia vestita. The sequence goes on along the minus strand of JADDOH010003197.1, from coordinate 151,360 downwards.
AACAATAAGTTATTATAGTTATTGTTATTTCTTAGATTAAAAACTCACGGCCCCAATTAAGGTCGATCAAATTTGAGGTTCGGATTAATACGATTATCTCTTATCTAATATGTTGTACAGTTTTTTAAACTAGATGCACGTACACGGAACAAATGTCGAGTCAATATTATTTTTCTTATTATTATTACGCTACGCTAAGTTCTTACGTTACGAAATTAGAACTCGCATCGTGGTCTCCCGGGACGAGGCTTAAACCCTCGATCGTTTTTAATAGACAATTAATCGTCTACTGTCGGACCAATCGAACGCTCCGATTTTCGGGAAAGGTACTTAGGTACGTTTGGCTGAAATTTCTCATTTTACCAGGATTGCGACAATTTACGAAATAAAACGAACGCTTTTTATTTCGATATATTAATTCTTACGAGCCGAAACGTCGCGTCACAATCAAAACCGCCACACCCGAACTGTATACTACGTAATAGTTGTACATTAACATTAATACGTATTACCTATTTTATTTGCATATATTATCCCGGTATGGAAAATGATACGTGCCAACTCGTTGTATCATAAAATAAACGGTAACAAAATAAAAACTGTACAAAAATGATATTTACTTAAGTCGTCTCCCGAGTCAGAAGTACGCTTCGGCATCCCTCGCAAAATGAAATAATCCTCCCGAAAGAGTTGGTCTAAATTTGTTATTCAATACGACCCCACCGGCGGGGCGGGGGCTCAACATCTGTGGGGCGCACGCGCCGAGCGGCGGACCACCCCCAACTATATCCGTCACATTCTTGTGTAGAGCCTCTTTCTCGCTTCCGCCGACAATCCTCCTCCCTCGTAGCGGAGGATCCTCAAACTTTGAAGCTTCGGAAATTGGTACGAACAAATTTTTGTTCAATATTCAAAATAAATTTTCGTGGTTCATATATTTTTTTTATATATTTCAAAAATCCTTGTTTACAAATAAAGGTACTTAATACTAATTTGACAATAAAATATAAGATAAATTACACTTTTTTTTTATTCAATTTGTGGATTATGCCACTCTACTACGGCAATTATATTCCTAAAACATATAATATTTTGGGACGCGTCACAATAATATTTTAGTTATTAACCGCGTCTAAATTTAAAGCTTCTTCAAATTTATTTATGTATAAAGAGAGATTTAATAATTATGATATCCAGTCTGTATGCGCTAAACAAAATATTAAAATATAAAAATTTCTGTCTTTTTTTTTCGACGTTTGTCAAAAATTACCGTATATCGTCAAACTTTACTCGAAACAATTGTATTATATGGTAGCAAAACGTAAGCCTTCCCTACCAGAAAAATATGAAGAAAAAAATCGGATCCATACTAGAAAATCGACAGTGGAGAATCGGGTGGTACCGTGAACTATAAGTCTCGCGTAACTAACCGGATATCGTAGCCACACTGAAGATCGGCCGACTGCGCCGAATGCACGGTCTAGAGCATCCGGAGACGGTCCCTATCGGCAACCCCGAGGGACACGACCACAGGGAAGACCTCGTAGATGATGGAATGGCAATGCTGAGAGCGACACAAGAAATGCGTCCGGAGGACCTAATGCAGCGGCAGTAACATCAACTGCAAATAAAGTAACAGTAGCACGTGAAGACCGAGATCTTCGGTAGATCGTAATCGCGTGACGATAACGATGATCCCAAAATACATCTTCAAACTTCAATTTGTATTTCTTTTTACGTTATTATTGCTATAAAAAATCTTCTTCTTTATATTTCTTCTAAGGAATCGCTATCACTTCAAATCTGAACTAATTTACATTCCACTGATCGTAATATTTAAAATTAAGTAAATATTTACCATTCAAAAAATTTACAAATTTCAAAGAAGACTGATTTCATTAATTTTTCCGTTGAGATTCTAATTTACGGAATATATATTCTAACCTATCAAAATGGTCCCAAGTTGAATGCAAACGTTTAATGATTTTCAAGTAGGTAGTATAGTCAACACAAAGATTATCTCGTTCATATTATTTGTTCTGTATCTTACCCACCTAAATGTAAAGAATGGAGTAGATATAATATAGAATATATTCCTGAGTTCTCAATCCATCTCAAGAAGAGTTAATAAATAAAATAAAATAAAATAGAAAAAATAAAAAACTTCGTTTAAAGTCACTAGATATTGAATTATCAACATATTTCGGGACCAATGGTTCATGTATCGGGATACAATATCAACGAAAAATTAAAATTCGATGTAATATATAGACATTTACTAAAACAGAAACACAATAACTTATAGCGATTTTTTACAAATCGTTTTATTTTATTAAATATGATTAATGTTGCCATAAAGTTATTATCTTCTTATTGTGGAAGTTTTTTTATGTGTGTAAATATAAAAATATTTTCATTTTTAACAATGTTTTCATGTTGTACTGTTTTAAAATATTTCAAAATAAGAAATAGAAATTTTAATTCAAATGTCAATATTTTTTTAATAAATTATCCTTTAAAAATATTTGTTACTATAGTTGACATTGTTTAAGAATTCTCGTCTCTTGTGTATACGCTTGATTCTATTCACCTGAATGTGCTTTTGACGAGGGTTTTCTCAGATTAATATGAACTCTCAAGAAGCATCTTCGCACAAGGTGGTTTAATATTCAACGTAATCATCCCTTTTACTAAATGGTCCGGGCTATGGAGACTGCGACGGAATTATTGCTCTAACAAAGTAACACAACCCTTAAAAGCGCATACGACATCAGTCGCCGGCCACCCGCCGCCTGGTGTGGTCGTCTCTAGCGTCGGGACGCTCGAAAGCTCGCCACAAAACTTTTTACGATACTCGCAAACAAAATGATTCCCTCGGTTATTTTAAAATTGTACGACATTATAATTATTATTTTTAATAATACATTTCACTAAAAAAATATAAATTTTTGTTTATTTAAATTTAACAAACGTTTTTGCCACATTAAAGCATAGAGTTCTTGGAGTTTAAGAAGGTAATTTTTTTTAGAATTTGTTTAGATAATTCATATAGTTGTAACCAAGTTATTCAAAAATCAAAAAAATATTTTTACTTTATTCGAGTGGACTTTTGTCTACGATGCACATGCAATCAAATTCATAGAAATTATGAATAAGGTTGAATGTTGGAACTGTAAAATTTATATTATTTAAATAATAAATACGTTTAACACATGAATAATTATAGCATACAAAAATATTTTTTCCTTTCATATAAAATTATTCATAAAATAAACATAATTTTTTTTGGTAAAATATCCTCGTAAACTATTTACCTATGCAATTTCGTATACTCACATTAAGTATGTTTTTTGTTTTAAATTACTTCATTTTTAAATACCTACTTCTTAAGTGAATGAATTACAAGCAACCTTAAAATAAACACCCCCAACTCGTTGAATAATGCATTCAGGTACAGATCGTTTTACGAATGCCCTTTTCAGGCTAATTCCTCTGGGAGGGTTTTGTAAAAGGGCTTTGAGCAAATTACAAAGTCCATGTAAGTATTTCCTAGGCGACAACACGCAACCAACTCAGCTTATCAACCTGATTCTAAATTCCAAACCCATACTTGAGTAATAATTGCGATACACGATCATTTTCCCAACTCGTTTTTCTGTATTGTGGGATATTTGTAATATTATTATTAATTTTTTATGGTAATTTTTTTTCATTTCTCTTCCCATGAACTCATTTAAAATATTGCCACAGTTGACAGGACGAGATTCCCTGTATGAATTTATAAAAATATCATTTTTATTTGATTTAGTATTATATTCATACTTTGTAATTACATAATTGTTTTTTTATTTTTTGAGGAAAAGTAAATAATTAATCTCTATTAGCGTTTGTGGTTAGTCATGGTTAGTATGGAGAAAGTTACTGTTTAAACCTTGAATACAAGCCATCGCTTTTTTTCTTAATGCATTTATTCCCGTATGTTCGTGAAAACAAAACATACTTTAAATACTTGATATATTTAAAAAGAATTATTGTCTCATTTTTTACATGGTCAGGCGAATAGAAATAAATAATAATAGCATCTATCGACTAGGTACCATATTTAAACGTATATAAAATTAAGGTTCAAACGTTAATCGTAAATATATTTTTAAATATATCTATATATCCTATTTATTTATATTTTACCCAACTCATGCATTTATAACTTTTAAACATTCATCACAGTGTAAAAGTAAAGGTGAAATTTAATAATTTTCAAAAATAATCTTTAAACATTTACAATGCAATTCTCATTAACGTAATATTGCCATATATAGTGTCGAAGAATAAATAAGTAATGACTTAAAATCATGGAGCCAACACCTGGGCTAGATCACCTCGCGAGAAATGGTCCCACGGAGCCCTCCAGACCCGGCTCCCTGGGCAGGAGCGGGCCCGGCGGCGGCAGGCCCAGGCAGCCGGCCCAGCTGGTCACCACGGGCTCGAGGAACCACATCGTCTATACGGACCAGAAAGGAAGAAAGTAAGTACAAGCAAGTGTGACTAAACCATTGTAAGATAAAAATGTTCCGAGGTTTCCTAGCCGTTCGGAATGTTCCGGTAAGAGTTCTCAAAAATATTCTATTTACAACCTATCTGACCGACATTTTGGATCCCACTGCAGGGTCTATCATCAGGGCTGATGCGTAATTGTACCAAAATACCCCTTAAAAAGTCTAACCAGAAAATTGTGAGAAAATTCAATATGTTGGATATTTAATATTACGTACCCTCGTTCCATTTTCAAATTTTATATTAAAATATTGAAGAATAATAATTAGATGAATTCCGAAATATTTCCACCAGGACACATTTGCATATTCATGAACACTTCAAAATGTATAACAATATTACTGAACAATTTTGCTGAACATAAAATTATTTATTTTAGTATCATAAATAATTTCACCGCTAATGGTTTATTTTGTTGTTTACATTTTAAAATAATTATATGCATGTGTTTAATTATTCGGTCGTGCTTGAATTATAAACGTTGCGTGGAATATAATTATGACAAGCAAATCATGACAAACAAAAAAGGCAATACACTTGTTATACATTTAAATCGATCATTAGATTATTTTAGATTTACAAGTAACGTGAGAAACAGATATTACCTATCAGAATCAGAATTGTTTTATTGTAAATAATTTTTAGCCAAATAATTCATTAAAAATATATAATTTTTACATTACCTACTAATAGGTATATATAGAAAATACCAAACATTATAAATATATTAAGTGCTATTTTATAACACCGAACAAATGATTTCCGCAAATTATTTTGTGACCGTTGTATAATATTTAATAGAAATATATACGCTTTAACTTAAAAAAAATTATAAGAATGATGCGTGTTACAGTTCAAACAAAATATAAACAATATTAAATACTACATAAATAGATACTCTGTTTAGTAAATAAATAAAACTTGATGCAATATAATTGTGCATAAAATAATGGTACTGTGTGTATAATAGTGAGTTGATTAGAAAATAAACGAACGAAGCAAAGGTCATAATAATCTGAGTGACCTGCAAAAGAAAAGCGAACTCCCCTTGCGTTGCAATTTTGTTTACAAAATTATATTCGTATTCAGGCCACACGCCGCGAGCCCGCCGCCCCCACGTTCGCGAAAAAGTTGAAAATTCTCACCCCGTATGAATAAAATACCAATGAGTGACATTATAAAGTCCACCCCGGCGACGGCAGAATTACACTCTTAACACATAAAAAGCGCCATTTGCATGGTGCAAAATTTTTATGAGCCGTGGTCAGCCGACTACGAGACAAGCCGCGAATAGGTCGCGGGCTGCGGCCAATTCCCGCCCGTGGATTTTTTTATGAACTCTTCGGGTTTTTTATTGTCCGGCTTCCATTTTTTTGTGCAGGCCGCCGCTTTTCAATGAATAAAATTAACATTTCTTATATTTATAAATGGCGATTGTTATTTCTGTGTGATTCGATGGTTTGCTTTTAAAATGTTTATGGTAAAATTATGCGTCCTTAATATATTCTGATTTATTCACGAGGATCTTGGTATTTTTTTATTCATTTACTTGAAAATTTATTATTTTCAAAAAATTATTTAAAAACATATTTTCACTTGTTATTTACATCATGTTTAAAAAATATTACTAACAGTCTTCCTTATTAACAAAAGTATTTCGTAAAATATATTCTAACTCAAGATTCGTTCTTTTGTGAATTTCCTAGAAATAATATTGGTTCAGTTTATTAACCAAGAATTAATTGATAAATTCGTTTACTTTTGTGAATTTTGTAGATGAAAGCATCTTAAGATTTATAAATTGTTATTTCAACGTGTAACATCTGTTATTCTAGTCCAGATATTACTATACTAACTCAATCGTGTATAATTTATTTATTCTCATGACGGAAAAGTTATATTTTCAGTTTTTTATTTATGAACTTTAAACACTTGCGAAACACATCACATCAAGGCATGAGAAAATCGCTTAGATATATTGTAATCTCACCAAGGATCGAACCCATAACCTTCGATATGAGAAGCCAAATTCGTGCCCACCGGACTACGGGGACCGCCATTTATTCACAGTACATATATGTCAGAAATTCATACACACTTGTCAATACAATACAGGCTCAATAAGTAAAATCGCCATCAACATTACAAATATTCTTACTTTGCTCACTCAATACAATGTTTTTTTATTTTAAAACTAATAGAAATAGGTCAGTATTAAAATATATTAAATAAGATTCTACTTATCTTAGTATTTTACATTAGAATAAATAAATATAATTACATAAACTTAAATAAATTGAAGCTACCTTGAATCAATTACAATATTTTATTCAAAACTTTTGGAATAATTGGTGTTTTATATCAAATTGATAAAAATAATAAAATTCTGTTTAATTAACGAATTTCAAAATTTTGCAACTGAAGTAGGTAGACATCAAGTGTAGAATTCGCCGTGTTCCATTTTTGAATACCGTCGGCAACTCTGCTGCATTCGTTCCCGTTGACAGAGTGACAAAATCCGTTCGGTACAAGATGGAGGATGAGGCTAGACAAACTAGACACTAGATAAGCGGATGTAAAAGGTTGAGCTAGAACGAGAAACGGGGAAAGGTGGTTCCAGGAACCGGCTGTCGGGCTGCCACTCGCGCCTGTCAGGCGGCAGACAGAACTATTACAGCCGCGTCATATGTCTATATGGAACTAAGGTGGTTTGGTCAAACTGTACTGGGGAAAAGATTCGCATATTTTGTGACGATTTTATTTAGAAACATAAATTTTCACAAAACAGAAATTTTCTCTAAGAATGGTTTGAGTGATTATACTTTCTTCGTGGATTTGTTCTAGATGACCTTATATAAGTAACCTTACATATGAAAGCCAAATTAAATATTATATTTACCATTAGGGGATATACAGAAAATTACCACCCTTCAAACATTTTAGTAAAAAATAAATAATAAAATAAAAAAATAATATTAATTAATTTTTGTACAACTTTTCTACAATGTCCTGGGTTTTATCTATGTCTTCTACTGGAAAAAATCTGAATATTCAGTAATATTAAGCTCACATAATTATTTTTTCTGATATCAATAATTTACTTCTCACACCGAGGGTTTCGGGTTTGATTTCCGGTGAAGTCACAATTATTCTAGGTGATTTACTGAAGCTTGGATGTTTTGTGATGTGTTTCGCTTCTGTAATTAGGCTTCTTGGCATGTTGAAGCGTAAAAAAAACATATTTATATATAACATTCACATTTGAACTTGTATATTTCAAATTCAATTACCTATCCAAAATTTATTCAAATTCAAAACAGTTCAAAAGTCCTATTTTACTCTATGCAGCACATACAGAAATCCAGAGATAATAGAATTTAGAGATTTCTTTGACATTTACTATATATTAATATATATTTATATATATATATATATAAAGGATGTGCGAGAGATTCTCGGTATAAAGTACATATATCCTGAAGTATTCTGAATCAACTTCAAATAGGCCCGCCTGTTTTCCAGCTAATGTCAGGCCTTTGAACTGGAATAAATTGCCTTGCGCTATTTACTACTGATTCGGATGTACAAAACGTGGTCTTCATTTTTATATTTTATGCTTCAACAGACCAAGAGGCCCAATTGCAGAAACGAAACACGTCACAAAACCAAGACTTGAGTAAATCACATGGATTAATTGTGATTTCACCGGAAATCGAACTCGGAACCCTTGGTGTTAGCAGCCAGTGTCATCCCCACTGGCTTGCGAGGGCCGACAATGGAGATGAGAGATTCTATAGTGCCTTAACAACCGGTGTATTGTAACTGAAATACTCTTAAAATATATTAATTATCGGATCTAAAATGAAGGATGCAAAAATATTATATAACAGCATAAATATTTTTTTTGCTCAAAAGTTTAAGGTTTTATTTCGATCGTTGAAAAATTGCAACCTATCGTTTCCCAATATCACGTCTGCTCGACGTGTTAAAATCGTTGCTCGAAGTTTCTCCCATAAAGATTGTTCACCACGTGCACAGCACGTGCAAGGTGCGTGATGATCATATCGCGTTATAAATGGAGAGATTAAGATGTTTTAAAGGTGTTCGGGCACCGTATGGAGATGATCGTTAGGAAATCGAACGATCTGAATTTAAATCGTTTGTACTGATTTATCTCCGCACTAATATTTCACCAAAATAGTATATTAAGGGTCTAAACACTTGTAATTGTATATTTTTATTTAAATACAAAAAAGCACCTATACCCAAAAGTTTCGTGAATACACACCATTGTTAAAATCGTTATTGCGTCTCATTATCCTGAATGTCACCTAGTTAGAGCTATTACGTCGTATCGTACATATCCTTGCTCGTGTTCGATTCCTCGCGCTTCGTCCCTTTTAATTGAATCCCACTCAAAGTACCAACTAATTTCCGTGTTCTTAAACTGGGCTAAAATTGATAGAATCCGTTTTAACGCTCTTTAATGCAAAATTTAGCCCCAACGGAATCACTGAAATTTTATAATAATATCCAGGCCTCTAGTGTTTTTGTGCTTCATTAAAATTCAAAAAACATCATTATATTTTTCATAATATTATTATTGTTTATACACTCGTGAAAAATCACGGGAAATACTAAAAATTAATGAAGACCCTTGCGTGACCGCGCAACATTAGCCGCGCCCAGATTGTGTGTCACACTTTAAATATCTGAAGTTTTAATTACGGCAAGCTATGAATTTATGGACTGACAGACGAACAGACAACGAAATTATTATATTGAAATGATCAAAAAGTTAGTTTTCATTACAATTTTTCCCGAGTGTAAAAATTTTAAGGATAACTTACCAATTTTATTTTATCATTTCCTATTGTTGTTTTTATCTAGCAAGATTTACTTAAGAAATAACGCATTTTAAAATTTACAAAGATATTTTTATTAATAAATTAACTATTAGCATTGATTTGGAAGAGTTCGTAAAAATCACATAACATCTCAAATCTTTAACTAGAAAAGAAGAGGCAATCCCTTAAGTTTAATTTTTTATTATATTCCACTAATTTTGAAAAATTAATAGCAATTTTATACATTGCTTATTTGTATTATTAAATTATATTATATTGATAAATATATTTATATTTTTAGGATACTTTTGCTAATTTCATTATTATAAAAAAAAAACAACTTAAATAAAGGAATTTCTTTAAAGATAATTTAATTTTGTGGACCCTTTTTATCAGAATCGATAAAAGAAATTTATTTTAGCGCCGCTACAAGATGTTGATTATATGCCTGACTAACCTTTGAATAACCAATTTCCGCTCTCAGCGCTCAAAACTCTACTTTCTCACATGATTGTATAAATATTACCGTATTTTAATCGTACAGGTGGCATTAGCCGATAGTAAAGGGCATTTTAATTTATTTTATATGCATCATTAAAAATCACTGCGTAAAGGTGAATATTTTACAGAAGAATTAAATTTTCATTTAAATATCGCATTTCCCTAGATATGTTTATCGTCACAGAATATCTTAAATAATATCAATTTAAAACTAATTCAATTTAAAAATATCTGACATACTAAAACTAAATAATTTAATGCCTTTTTTTACTTATTGAATAACTACAAAAGGAATCTGTATTTTATACATTATTAATATAATTACAAATATATATTTATTAACATTATACCATAATTACAAACATATATTTACTAACCACTAATTTTTTGAAACATCAACATGTTTTTTAATGTCTATACCTACTTAGAATTTTAATTTTTAGTACACGTCATATCCTGATAAAGGGACCATTGGCCCCGAAATATATTGATATTTCAACAAATTAGTGGTTTTATTTTTAGTAGGAAATAAGTGTGCGCCGGTAAATTTTTATTTGTGTTTGCGTGTTATTTATTCTAAAAAGTGTGAGGTGGTATAAATTATAAAGTGAACAAAAATAATTTAAGCTTGTTTTGTATTATATTTAACGAACAATCAACTATTATTTTTACATTATTATTACTAAAATATTTAACGTAACGATGGTTGAAAGTTTTTGGTTACATCTGCGTATTTAAGATTTGAAGAAGACGAAGAAGAAGAGAATAACATAAATTGAATATGGGTATGCTACGTCTTGTACTTCAAGAAGTTGCTTCATTAATTTTTAAATTTTTTTGATAAGATCACATCACAAACGTGCATCAATAAGCTGATTATTTAAATCATGCATATGACCGATAGTTCGAAAATGAAAGGCATTACTTAATTTTAATATATCAGCTGTAAGTTAAACATTTTTATGGAAATACATAAATACAATTATCTCTTCTTCTTTATCTTTGCCTTAATCCGTTGATCCAACGTCGGCTGCTCTAATCATTCTGCTACATTTTGCTTTGTCCTAGGATTCAGCCTTGTTAATCTTCTATATTTGTAAATGGTAAAAAAGCGTAGGAAGACGCCGCATCTCACGGCTGCGTAGCTTAAGGGACTGGTATAAGTGTAACTCGACTGAGTTGTTCCGCGCGGCGGTAAATGAAACCGTAATCGCCGGAACGATCACTGACCTCCAATAGGAGATGGCGCCGTAAGAAGAAGAATAACCTTTCCTCCTTTGCGTCACATGTCCCTACTGTTATGGCCATCCTAAATGAACCATGGATATAATCATTTTAAATATTGTTTTTTTTTTTGTTGTTGACCAGCCCGTTTCAATATTTTCGTCTTGACCGCCTGTTTCTTTATCCTTGACCCAAACAGCATAGTAATATTTTATATTTTTATTATATTTATACTTCGTATTTTTATTCTTCGTTTACACACACTGCAATTTTTTTTATCATCTCTGAATATCTACACATCTTAAGGCACGCTATATGATATTCAGTATCAAAAAGTATAAAATATGTTATAATTTATAGAAATTAACTTTGTATACACCAAAATTTATTTTATTTTTGAGAAGACGTTATAAAATATGTTACATAATTTATTTAAAAAAGGGTTGTATAGGTCGACCAAAATCAAAAGACCATTCCCCAGCTTTATCCGGTAAGAAGAAAGTCGGAGAAAGTTGCCTAGCAAGCCCGTATTACAAGCCTCAATATTATATTCCAAATAAATATATATTTTTTAGTTTAAGAGGGGTTACTTACTACAAAAACTAATTTTGTGTTCATTTTTTGCGTCGTAACAACACACATATTTTTTGCGCACATTCTTTTGAATGCGGTCTAGCTATAATATGATTTTTTAAACTCTCGTGTATTTGTTCCCGTCTTCCTTAAAAGTCTAAAACATGACGACGCCAAAATCAGGAAATATGTATGAATTATTGAAACTATAATTATAATAATTATTATTAATAAAATTCTCATACATTTTATAAAATAATGATATTATGTGGGTAATGAAAACAAACCAGAATTAATTTGGAAATTATAAACATATACCTACCTATTCATTTACCATATTTTTGCTCCGTTTCGTTCTTTATGCGAATAATTAATAGTGGCGAGTGAATGGAATGAGAATTAACATAATTTGAATTTTCGTTTAATTTTCATACAAAGGAAATTAAAACTATTCCAACGCAATAAAGCTTGGTTATAACGAAAGGCTTAAAAATGTGTATCAACAGTGCGTTACGTTTTTTTTATTTATTCTTTTTTTATATTTACAGGCATCTTACAAAACTGTATTAACAGTTTTGGAATTACACACTGTTCGGTCCTGTCTTTGTAAAAATTAATTGTTTTTATTATTTTTAGTTTTTTATTCGTTATTTGTCGTTTCGTATGATGTACCTACTAGTGTTTTGAATGTGTTCTTCTCGTATTCTTCCGGTGTCAGTTTATAATAAAGTTTTTTTTTTTAATCGGTAAGAATTTTCAAATTTTGAATAGATCATCCTGTTGGTCCGTACATGCTGCTTTTTGTTTTTTTTATTTGCTATAGTTTTATTTATTATTATTTGAAGTTGTTTCATTTTGTCTATATATGATTGAAACTTAAAAACGTATTTTTAAAGAAGAATTTTAAAATAAATTTAAAAAAAATTGCCAAATTATAAGTCTTCGTAATATTTTAAAACTAAACGTTCCTTTGAAAATTTGTTAAAATGCATTGAAATTGAAAAATATTGCGTTAGGTATGACTAATAATTTATGTAAAAGTGTTTTTGAATAAAAAAATTGTGTTAAAAGTAAAGCACTCTTCTTTTATAAAAATATATATGTTTACTTCTACATCCATTTACTCATCATTGGATTAATTTAAAAATTAAATACCGAAATTATTTCCATTTTCAAAATGTAAATATGAGCCAATGAAGAATGTTTCTAGCAAAGATAGTTTAACATTTCAGCTACCTTACCTACAGAAATTAAGTTAATTTGCTAATCCTTGATATAAAAATACTTTATTATAAATAAAACATAAACATATTATAGTTAATTATAATATTAACAACAATAATATATTGTAACCAGGAAAGAAGCTGACAAAATAATTCAATTTTAATTATTTATTTTCATTTTCAGAAACTCAAAGTACTTGCTTTTGCAGGCCTATACTATCCGTTAATAAGAAAAATGAATTAAAACAAATAATAAGCATTCAATACATTTTAGAATTTTATTCATAATTTCACTTGAGATTTTAAATTTCAAGCATCAATGCGGTACCTACTAAAGTCAATGATATTGTAAAGGTACCGGGAGATGAATTTTACTAATTTGAAATGCATTTTAACTATTTCAATGGTCAAGGCAGTAAGCTACAGTATTTGAGTTCTTCCAGTTTCCAGCACGAAAACGCCTGTGTCTTAAATCCAATTTTTGAAGTAAATAGTTAATAGGATTTCAAGAATATTTTGACTCAAATTTTACAGTTGCGTTAAATATCTCGAATGAATAGTTGTTCTGATTCTGTTTTTCTTTTTTTCTATTATTTTTCTTTTCTTTTTTTTCAAATTCTGTTCACAAAATTGATTGTTATTATTCACAGTGATTCAATTCAATTCAATTCAATTTATTTAATATTATATACATTACAAAATAAGTGTTCAAGGCATACATATTATTGAAGTATATATATCAAAATAACAATTATATTTGATAAATTAAAAATAACATAAAATCTGGTCAAAGGTGTAAGAGAACCCCGCATCGGAAAACCCCTCAGACACATGGAATTTATATCAATACCCAAAGCGATTTTGATGTCTAGATTTGATGAAAAGATTTTGATGTCAAAGTGATGTCTAGAAGTTCGGAAAAAATTGATTAAATCCTACATGACCAGTATAGACATAGTTTACGCACAGTTTAATATAAAACGGAAACATCAATGGATTTATTGGAAAAAACCCACTATAATTTAGTCACCAGTCTAAATTATTCATCGACATAAAAAAAGCAAGCCGCGCCGTCAAGCGACTGCTGTCAGAGTAATTGAAATGGCGTCCACCTAAGTGTTGCGGCTGCCGTAATGCCGCATGTAAAGAGAATTTAACACCACGCTGCAGGCCACCCGATTTTACCACTTACCCTGTGCGGCACATTTTGCCACCAACCTAACTCACCTTATATTTGCCGTAGTCAAGCCACCACAAAATTGCGTTACATTATTCTCTGTTGATGCAAAGTATACCTACCTTGTTCATTTTGACCGACAATGTTAATTTAAAACTGTATGTTTATTTTACATTGCAATTTGAGCCATCAAATTAAGAGGAATTTTATTAGGGGATCATGTGACACAAAATTGGTATATTATTTTCAACACCATAGGTAGATACTTTTTATATGTAGGTATATTCTGAAAACATAGATACCGGATTAAACTATTGATAAAATATATATGGTATATGAAATGAGTTGAAAAACTTAAAATACAGATTTTCAGGCATATTTTACGTATAAAACTTTAAAAAATTGGATAACGTTGCATTGTGTGGATTAATCACTTAAGCCACCTCATACATGTCTTGAGCCCGGAGCTATCCTATAAAAATACTTCTATACATGTTTCTTATACAAATAGTTTCGTCTCTGTGAGTCTTCTATAATTTACCTTAACCATAGGTAGAGTCCATTCACTTTAGGTAAGCCTTTTGCATTAGTGTGAGTAATACCCTCTGTAACACATAAATTGTGAAAATGTATTAGTTTTTTAAAACAAATTCATTGGCCGCTCCAGTAATACTTTGACCGACGAGCGGAGCGGTCGTTTCTTTGTTTAATAGTTTTCGCTTAATGATACGGTGACTAAAAAATCACGAATATTTTTAAATTAGGAAAGGAGAAATCGCTTTCAGGTCAAACAAATGAGATTTAAATGTAGGAGTTTTAAATGTATATAAATACCTCTAAGAATTATATAAAGATAAGTTATATAAAGATAAAATGGAAAAAGCTGATAAAATAACCATCAGCGAATGGAAAAATGTTTGCTGACATACAAAAGGAATTGAAACTGAGCACGCGACGAAGGATATTCAAATGGATGAAATCACAGACTTTAATCAATTAAATATGAATTTAGATGAGGATTCGGAGTCCGATACAAACTATTATATTTTTTTTGCTTTTGCTTCCTATTTTTTTTGCTTTTTTTGCTTGCTATGTTGCAGCGTTAGTGATGGACGAGAGAATGATATATTTTGATTAATACTAATGACATATGCCTTACAATAGTGGATACACTTACAAGTTTTAATTATACATATACTGAAATATTTTAAAACAATTATGAAATTAAAAAAAATCTAATTCAGAGTATTTTATTAAAAAAACATAAAGTCAATATCTTTATTTTATTTAACAATTTTAAAATCATACTAATTTTGAAAACGAAATTAGATCAGTTATTGGATTCTAGTTACGGTTACGAATAATTATTATTTGAGGATTAAAAAAATGAAATATACTATTTTTATAATGCATATAAGCTAATTTCAGGTTAAGAAAATAAAATACTATTTATATGTTTTTTTGCGTCTATCATTTACTCAAAAAAAGAATGTTACGAGATTTTGTAAACGGACTGTTACTCACACTAATGCAAAAGGCTTATCTAAAGTGAATTGACTCTACTATTATACTTTATACATTTTTGACATGTTCCGGTCGAATTAAATTATAAGCAATAAACGCACAGAAACTTTCCGTGGCGGAATATACTGCTGGAAAACAAATTAATTCACCATTAAACATAGTGATTTCCATTTTAAGGCCGGCGCCACACTGCGCGGATCTTCCGCTACGTCTTTTTTGTTGCGTCAAATCGGCAAAGCAAATGGATCGATAAGCGCATATTGTATGGAAAGAAATGTAGCGGCGTTCCGCGACCGAAGGGACATGGCGGAAGATCCGCCATGTCCTTTCGGTCAGTGTGACGCCGGCCTAAGGATTCATTTTTGGAATGTTTTGTAAAGAAAACAGCTTTAAAAAAACAAGTTCAAGACGTAATCCACTTTCTCCGGTGATTGAAAGCATTTTTATGAAATTATTTGAATTATATGAAATATTTGAAGAAACAGCTCTGGACACCTCCTTTACTCCGATGATATGGTGGAGATACATCAATGATGCTTTTGCAATCTGGCTACATAGAGAAATAAACTACGTGGCCTTATGTAGCTCAATTCGCTACGGATTAAGGTAGAGGTAGATACTAAATGTAGAGACGTCAAAGTAAAAATAGATTTTTCGAACATAAGTCTACCCATACTACCATTACTTACATGCAAATCCCGACCATCATTTAGCTCATGAGAGAGATTTTGTGAATACTAATGCTATGACAATTTGTCAAGAAAAATATCTACAGGAAGAAAGGAAAACACTTAGCGACGAACTGGAAGGAAACGGATGCCGAAAGCAACAGATATCGCACATTGTAAGGACGAAGTCCGATCGCCCTGTAGAGCGTTCAGAAGCTAGGTGCGAAGGTATCGTCTTTCTACTTTTTTTTAAAACGTTACGGACAGACTTGCCAAGGCGGATGATATTTATAGTCTACTGAGTATACTACGATAACATGTACGTAAGGCAAACAGCGCGCGCAATTTGCAAAAGGGTTGATGAGCATAAACGGGTATCAGACTCGGCCATCCTATAAAATCAGCACTGGCTTAGCACATTCTGGATACCAGCCATCATTGCGCATTTGAGCCGAATATTTTAGGAAAGCCCAAGAGTCACCATACACGTTGTGTCAAAGAAGCTGTCTGTATATATATTATTCTGGAAATGTTAAACGAGATTATGGTCTTAAATCAAAAATATCACGGGGTGCAAAACCAATTTCGTCACAGATTTAACGAAGATAGTGATCCGACAATAGAAGAATCATATATATCACCAGACAACTCATGTCTATGATATGGTTTAGCCACTTTTTTAGAACACATAAACACAGAGACACCCTGCTTTCTACACGATATTGCAAGCCGATTCTTAATCACAACAACAACACTCATAACAACATATCAGCCCTGACGATGGACTATGCAATGGGATCTGGGATCTAAAACGTCAGCCAGAAAGGTAAAAACACGGCGTACTTACCCTAGAAAATACAAACCAAAAGATTCTGCACGGCCGTAAAAACCTAAGAACATTTATGTGTTTTTCCACAAGCAAATTAAAACATCCATTATTTGATTTCTTTTAAATTAATTAATATAATAATTACAGTGCAATAAAATATATGGCTCAAATATGCCTCATTTATAGACAATATAATGAATAACTGACACATACGTACTTAGCTAATAAATATTTTTACCTTTTTCATTATATCGTCGCTGTGAATATAATAAATCCATGTGACGTTTGTTATATTCTGAGATGAACGAATCTCTTTATCTATTCAGTTTATCTCAGAATGTACTAAAACGTCACATAGGATTAATTATATATACAGCGACGATATAATATTTAAAATTTATTTTCCTTATTAATTTTTTTACATTATGGCAGAATACCCCAGAAATCTAAAAAGTGTTTTTTTTTGATTGGTGTTTTTATATTTTTTTTTTCAGAAATATAAATGTGCAAATTATTCAATTATTTTTATAGAATGTTATCGGATACAACTACATCTGAAATCACTTTTACTCCAAAACTGCAAAACCAATTTCGACAAAGAGATCTGCCATTGCCGTCGTTTTTTCCACATTGGAGAAAACTTCCATATGGAGTATCAGACAGAGCAGCAACAACCACTGTTTCGGTAGTTCTTCAAATCTGATATTCCAATAATATATCTAAATAGAGTGCGGAGAGAACGAAAGAGAACAAGAGAGAATATTATGACACAAGGTAAAGTTTCGCAAGTTTCAGCCTTGTATTTTTATAGTCGTAAAGATACAACTCAATTGATGTTTTTTAAGTTCCAAATAAAAACCTTCAAGCCGCTACTTACTACGATCTTATAAACTGGCAGCAAAGCATCACTAAATTACCAATAATTCAACCAGTGTCTGACGAATATTTTAAGTCGTTCACAACACACGATGGTGAAAGTAAACCACACCGTCACAAAAGTTTAAAGATCTGCGAAGATTGCGACTGCGAAGACACAGAAACATCAGCACCATAATCTTTGAAAACAGCAAGAGATGGGTTCATTAAAGCTAAAATAGCATCTTGCGCTGTAATGCCACAGTTTGAGCGCAAAAATATTTTTTTTGGTAATTATTTATAAAGTGTAACTATAAATATAACTATTTAATGACTTTTTTTCATATATTAAAACATACCTTTTATAATTGTTTTATATTAAAAAATCTAATTGTGTAAGTTGATATCTCTATGAAGAGACAAATGATGGTTTTATTCTTAATTTTTCATAACTTCAATGTCCGGAGACAGATGGTGGTTTTGAATCGTTTTGGAACTTTGTATTTAATTAAAAAACATAGTTTTATCAACCTTTTTTCATGATTACAATTTGAAACAAGGCGAATTTTTTTTCCCACATTAGTGGCCCGCCCTGTTAAACAATCCCCCGAGCGGAGGACACGCGCCCTTCTCGCTCGCCCGGGGTTCGTGGGCCCCGGGCGGTCGCCCAATTCGATCATCGTTCAATCCGCCATTGTATTAGAAAGATGTATTTGAAAAAAATATTTTTAATCATTTCAAGACAAATTACATAACAAAGGTGATACAATGAACTCGAGTTAAAATAATCTACATTTTATATTTTGATGTGATCAATATTGACGAATATGGGAAAGATAATCAAAAAATAAATTTACATATTACTTTATTTGAAAATCGTATAATGACGAAATAACGAAAATGAATGAAAATATTAAGCAGTTCTTTGATATATCATGAATCGTTTAATCTATACATATAAAAATCAATGTCTGTCTGTCTGTCTGTTCTCTATACAAATCTACTCCGTTTGTCCGATTCGATTCAAATTTTGCATACTTATGCTTTATGACCCGGCGGGTAACATAAGCGATATTTACCCTTATTCTTTTACTCTTTCCCCTCCCACTGATATATTTTTGATACAAATCTGTACCGTTCGACCGATCGGACTCAAAATTTGTGACCTTATTCTTTAAGATTCGGCGGATAACAATATTCTCCCCTTATTATTTTACCCCTTCCCCTCCTGATATATTTTCGATGCAAATCCATACTGTTCGAATCTAACCTCTGTTTCCCCCCACAATTTTATTTTCAACTTAATCCTTAATCAGTGCAACACCGGGTACGAACAGCTAGTATTTTACATATAATAATATAACATTCACAATTAGACGGAGGTTAAAAGAAAATATTTTAAGACTTCGATACACAATTCTAGGAGGTAACAACTGGATTAAGACAAATCACGAATCGTTGAAATTATTTTTGACTAGCTGTACCCGTCGAAAATAACGGAATATTGGTTAAAGACAGACGGACTGACAACGAAATTATGAGTCTGTAAAATGAATAAACTTACCAATGTATTTTTATTCCTTTGAATATGGAATGCATTTATGACATGTAGATGATACAATGAAACTGAGTGCGAGATAATCTTCAACTCTCTTACTCTCAACTCTCAAGAGTATAGAGCTTACTACCCTTCGAATCAATACTCATTTAAAATACAGAAATACAGATTCTTAACTTGGATGTAATGGTGATAGATTTAATTTTTTAAAGCAAAATCATTTTTTGTCCATATTTTAATTATTAAGTGTTATAGCACATAGCGTGTGTCTACACGAAGATTTCCTGGAATGTGTTCCGACACTGCATTAGAAAAGTTTGTGTATAATATTTCGTAAGAGGTATGCGGATGAAGGTGTAATAAGAGCGCTGTTTATTAAACGGGATTTTAGCATCTAGCAAAAGCGTACAAAAGAATATTTTCTGAACAAGAAAAAAATTAGTCGATCTCTGAACATACAAAATAAAACGATATTATGCGTACGTGGCGGGGCGAGGCTACTGTCATAACACACTCAGCCAGGAGTGACGCTGGCGAGTTGGAGATGTGCAACATATTTTTATGTTAATTACGAGTATGTCAAATATCATCTGACTGATTTTCAATAAATGTACGTCCATTGATATTTAAAACTAAAATACAAGAAAAATATAGAAACATTTTAATCCTATCTCTCTTTTGGTATGTATAAAGTAATATAAAATTGTAGCTACACTACAATACTAGGAAAGTAAATGTAGACGCGATGAAGACAGATCAGCAGTAGTTGCGCTGCGGTCTGATTAGTAACGAGTCCCCCCGTGTAGCCGGGCCATAATCTGTCGTGTAAATTACCTAGTGACTAATTTCGTACGGGATTAAGGTGAAGAGCAAACACTGAGGATGGAGTTAGTCTGCACACAGTACACAGATATCCTTAGCTTACCTATAGTCATCTTCAAACTAGGGCTGCCACAATTATCTTTAATTTCGTTTGAATTAATAAAAAATCTCTTCCCTCTAGAAATAGCTATAGTACTAGTAACCACATCAAAATATCATCAAATAATTTTCTGTGTCATAATGTAATTACATTTATTTATTGATTTGTGTATGAATCTATCATTTTCTTCTGGAATCCATTCTTCGATTTATTATAACAGCATTTTTTTAAAAAAAACGTTTTAAATAAAAAATCACGTTATAAGACTGTTCTTATTTATTTTTAATGAAATTTAAAATATATTAAATTTTTATAAATATTATTTTTAAATTCTGTAGGTAAAGTGTTATTTTAAATATGAAAGCTTTTAAATGTGACGATTTGATAATGGCCTTACAGGCCGAAACATCTGTCACATTTTAAGTAACACTTAACCTGTAGAATTAAATAATAATGTTATTTAAAATTTAATATATTTGAAATTTCATTACAAATAAACATGGAGTTCTACAAACTGAACACAAAAACAATAAATAAAAAAATAAAAAAACATTCTTATTTATTTTAAATTAATCTAAGCGTTGGAGACAACGTTGGACGACATTTAGATTTTTATTTGGACACATAAACGTCATAAGAACAAAAAATTACACAATACAAAATATATTTCACAGAATGTCTAACGCTTTAAATGAATCCCTAATTTTAAAGTGTTAAATCCACGTTCCTTAAAATTTGTTGCAGGTTTTAAATAAAATTCTCAACTAGAAACATTTTTCAACTTACCATATGAAGGTCGGTGAGCTACGCGTTTTTTTTTAATTGCACCATAATTTTTTGTACACTGAATGAAATTTTAGAACTTTTTAAAAAATCGCTGTGTTTGTATGGCGCTTTTTATTTTTAGAAATTTCGACAACTTCCTGTAATTTTAAAAAATCACAGGAAGTTGTCGAAAATTAACATTTAAGCAGTTAAGTAACCGGCTATCACCGATAGGCTCTGCGGGCTCTATAATAACTGCTACTCGGCCATTGGTGTCTTCAATTGAACATCGACTGTACTAGCCGCCGTGCGGCCAATAATGGCCATCGCGCGATTATTAGTATATACTATTAGCTATCGTTCATAATATATATGACGATCTGCCGCTGTGGATGCTGTCAATTTTGACACATTTCAAACAAAACGTATGTTCTTATCTAAAAACTAGCTGATTGGCCCGGTTTCGCTTGGGACCATAATTCGGTAAGCATAGAATAGTATTGACGTCTCTTTTTTGCTGGTTTCGGGACCTGTGATTGGATTGTCTTGCTGGACCGTCTTCGCTTTGCCAAAATGAAGAGAACCTTCCATAACTTTCTAGAGCATTCCGAAATCTTATAGAACTATCTAGAATCTTCTAAAACTTTCCCTTTCCAGAACCTTCTCAAGCATTATAATTATTTCTGGAACTTCTAGACCCACCGACGCACTCCCTCACTCAGTTTGAAACCTTATAGACCTTTCTGACAACTAGTAGAATTTTCACCTTCCAGAACTTTCTAAGAAGTCTCGAACCCTCTACAACTTTCCGGAACCTTTAAAACTTGCCGAAACACTCCGCAATTTAGTTTGGAACCTTATAGAACTTTCTGAAACTTTCTCCATCCAGAACTTTCTAGAGCATTCTTCTTTCTTCTTTCTAACCTTCTCTTAATCTTCTAAATCCTTCTAGACTCACCGATAAACTGAGTCACTCAGTTTGAAACCTTATAAAACCTTCTTAAACTTACTCCTTCCAGAACCTTAATGAACGTTCTGGAACCTTCTGGACACACCGACACACTCCGCTACTCAGTTTGGAACCTTATAGAACTTTTAGTAATCTTCTAGATCATTCTCCTTCCAGAACTTTATAGAGCTTATCGAACGTTCTGGAACATTTTAGACTTACAGATTCACTCCGCCATACTGTTCGGAACGTTAGAGAACTTTCAGGAATCTTCTAGAACGTTCTCCATCCAGGACATTCTTGAACTGTATCGAACGGTCTGAAACCTTATAGAGTCACAGACACACTCCGCCACCAGAACTTTCTAGATTTTAATCGAACGTTCTAGAAATTTCTAGACTCACCTCTTGCTTTGGAACTTTATAGAATATTCTAGAAAATTACCCTTTAAGAATTTTCTAGAGCTTTACCGGACATTCTGAAACGTTTTGACTCACCGGCACACTCCGCCACTTAGTTTGGAACCTTATAGAACTTTCAGGAATTTTCTAGAACCTTCTCCTTCCAGAACTTTCTAGAGTGGATTTTTCCAGAACCTTCTAGACTTACCGACACAGTCGGCGGGCGCATTCTGGAATAATCTGAACAATTCTAGAAATCACATTTTCGTCACCCACTCCCACATACACACAGCCACCCCCACCAAACTCGCACACTTTCGATGTGACACCAAGGGCTATCTACCACCATAACCACGAGGGGGTGGTAGTGTCTGGTTGTGAAGAAAACTTGACGAGTAGGGAAACACGGATTTCTTTATATAATATATATATATATATATATATATATATATATATATGTAACCAAAAGGAACTTCTGGACTCCCTCGCGTTTTCTGTAAATGGTCTCCGTGAAAAGCCCAAGGCGACGTTTCGACACGGTATCACGTGCCATTGTCAAGGCTAAAAGGCCTCAAAAGCGGACTAGCCGTACTTGTTCGCGGGTGACATGAAAATGTCACCCCGAAAATTTCATGTCACCCGCGAACAAGTACGGCTAGTCCGCAACTTTTGAGGCCTTTTAGCCTTGACAATGGCACGTGATACCGTGTCGAAACGTCGGCCTTGGTCTTTCACGGAGACCATTTACAGAAAACGCGAGGGAGTCCAGAAGTTCCTTTTGTTACATACAATAACGCTCGCGGAAACCTCAAGCAAAAAACATTAGGAGAAGACGATGAGAGAGAGAGTATATGATGATAGATGAGATATATATATATGAGATATATATATGATAATAGATATATATATAGATATATATGATATATATTTATATAGATATATACTATATTAAACGTCAAAACTTTGATCGCCGCAGAAAAAATAAAATTACCATGTGCAAATTAAAATTTCGAAATATGTCGCTTTAAAGTGATACAAATATTAAGTAATCTATATATAATATTTGTACACATTAAATTATATCTAAATATATTTGTAAATAATCTGTACACCTCGTTTCGTAATTTTTTTTATAAGCTGGCAATGAAAAGCGGGACAACACAGGAAATTAGCTGAGGAAATTATAATATATATTTCTTTTTATAAAAAATACGATAAATTTGGGAAAAAAAACTTATACTTTTTGAATAGTCGCCTAGGGATCAAGTGGTTGAAAGCTCATCCCAAGAGATCTCAAAGTTAGCTTTGTTTGAAAATATTAAACACGTGATATATAGGTACTCAGTTTATAAATCTCTACTATAAATAATATAAATTCATTCATTATTCGCATTGTTTTATATCTCATTCATAAACCTTATAATAATTCCAGTATCAGTTTACTTTTTATTTTATAATAAATATAAAATTTTTCGATAATGTTTTACACAGCAACGATTCCTGTTTTCATGTCATGTTTACTTAAAAGATTAATAATGAAGATTTGAAACCTATGTGGTCTTCTAAACTCTGACTTGTCTTCCATAACTACTGATTATTTAAAGCAGCAATTTCCTAGTGAAGGCGGTATTCCATAGTAAAATGTTTTTCATCAAGACATAAACATTTCGTTACAGTTTCAAAAAATCCTTTCAAAATCGAAGAGGGACCGTATGAACCAAATGATGTTTGATAAAATATGAATTTGGGAATAAAATAATTACTGCGTATTAACAATCGAAAGGCTTATTCCCAAACCATTCTGCTTGATATTTTATATATATAAATACAAAGGTTTAAGTTTGGAAATTTGTGGGATAATATAAAAAAGGATCATTGATAAATTAGCCGTGTACAGGGTTTCACCAACAGCACATAAAACAATATGTACAAAACGTACGTATTTAGTAGGTTGTTGATGCAGTGGTCATGTCGCTCACCTACTGGTGGTCAGTGATTCGAGCCCCATTCTAGGACACCGTACGTTAATCCTATTTTTATAGCACAAGCGTTTAGCTTATTTTGAAAATATTAAGTATGTTGATTTAACACGTATTCCGTGTTTGTATTTACACTTCATTACTCTAACTTATGAACTAAGTTTATTCTTTACTTTATTTTATTACTCTATTTTATTCTTATTATTAGGCACAGGTTTAAGTTTATTCCCTAAATACCAGATATAATTTTTCTAATTACTATTTTTTTAAAACAAAAGATCGAAAAAAGAACAGTCGAGATCATGTAAAAGGGCGTAATATTCAAAACAAATTATGTACAAAGGTACTTTCGATATGACAAAATCTTAATTGCTAATCTAAAATCTTAATTCGGGACCTCAATACTCAACAAAATGGGAAATATCCGTCGATTTCAAAATTTGTGTTTTATTGATTTCACTGATATATTGTTAATAGACTTTTTTATATTTTTGTACAAATTATATCCAAATATGTCTGACTTTAATAAAAATAAAATACTGTAATCTGATGCGATTTTATATTTCGTAATATATAAAACGTTATTATCGAGTAAAGAACTGTCTTACTACGCAACCAATAACATAATATTTCTTATTTAATCTCCCTAAGAACACTTCATCCCTTTGAAAGTCCATCCAATCCTTTTGTAGTGAAAATCCTTTAGCTTCCCCCTGCCCGGGGAGATTTTTTGCTCGATTGAATGTATCCCCCACATGTTATTTCGCCGGGACAAACTTTCAATGACCCCCGCCGGTATTGTACATTGGACATAAACTTTATGGAATCTTACAGGTATATTATTTATCGTACCTTTCGACAAATGGGTATACGACCTTAAATCACTAAAGGTTGACTTCATTTGAAATCAATTGAATTGCTAATAAAAATATGAAATTACATTAACTATTATTTATTGTTAAAAATTAGGCAAATAATATTTTTATTTGATTTTTAATTAACCTTTAATTTTAAAAAAAGTAACCCATAAAAACCAAGTTTTTATTATACTCCCTATCTCATTTACTGATTGAAACATTTTTTTTTCGCTTAACCTACGCGTTGGGCTTCGGTCGGGCGACGCTACGAAAGGGAGTAATAAAAAATTCCAAAAATCCAAAATTATACTATAATCAGGTTTCGCGTCTAACAGACGCGTTGAAATATTTTCGTACAACTTAATAAGTTATATGAAAAAACCATTCAAAATTTGAAAAATCCAAAAGTTTATTAATTTTTTTTAACGAATATTTGATAGATCTTCTTGATCGTCGCTACGAGTCTGCTTGCAAAGTTTCAGCTCGATTGGATCACGGGAAAGACGTTTAAAATGGATCCAAAGTTTTTTCGTCAGACAAGAAAACAAGAAGACAAGCAGATGCCACGAGTTAATTAATATAAAGGAAGTAAAAATATATTCTGGGTGTTTGGCCCAGAGATAAAATAAATTAAAGGGTAAAGCCCTGTGGAGGTAGATCGGTGCAATTTGCAGCACGAACATATCGTTCAGACGGGGTAACCAAAATATAAAAAAAAAAAAAAAAAGTGAAATAAGTGCGTAGTTAAAAAACCTCAGATTTTTTAAGCTACAATAGTCCAAGTGGCCCAATTGCTGTAGCGAAATACGTCACAAAAACACTCCAAAATAAATCACATCAATGTATTGTGGCCTCACCGGTAATCGAACCCGAAATCCTCGGTATGTGAAACGTGTCACGCCCACTGGACTATTATGGCGATATGTTGGAAATCAAAAAGATTAATAATACTGAGTGATACGCAATTTTAAGACAGCAATATAAATGAACATCATGTCTAGTAGCGAAGGGAAAAACTACATTTCAAATTGAAGACTACAACACACACACGTTCACCAGTTTGAAGACAAAGTGTACACTACAATTGTAGTAAAAACTACTTGAAATGAAGTAATTGTAGTACTACGAAATGAAGTGAAGTAAATGAAGTGAAGTAATGAAGTAATTGTAGTATTAATGAAGTGAAGTGTAATGAAATGAAGTAATGTAGTACTAGCGAGTTAATATTTTTTTCCCAAATAAAAATTTGGCGAGCTAAAAAAAAAGGTCAACGAGAAAAATATTTAAGATAAATTCCAAAGTAACATTTGGCGCCCTAAAAAAAAAAATTATATTTTTATTCGTTCAATTTATATAAGTATATTCTGTCAATCCACCACGTTTTACATAGTAAGTAAGTAATTTACAGTAAACGCTTGCACAACGTTTGGCAATTATCCAAAAAAATAATGAAAATACGCGTTCATTTGTGAATACTCAACGTGAACTTTGTCAAACTTATACACTATTCGGCAAATCGTTGCAAAATATGAAAAGGATTTCTCTCTTCACGATACAAAATTATTATTATTATTAATAATAATAATAATAATATAAATAAATAATGAAGAAATTAATGCGCGCTGATCAAAGAACATTAAAGACAAATGATACAAGCGGATAGAGCAATGTCCCACACATTCCATATAAGTATACATATGTTAAATTATAATACATGCGATATCTATACCTATAAAACTCAATGTCTGTCTGTCTGTTCTCTATACAAATCCACACCGTTTGTCCGATTCGATTCAAATTCTGAATACTTATGCTTTAGGACCCGGCGGGTAACATAGGCAACATTTCTTCCCTATTCTCATACCCCTTCCCCTCCCCCTGACATATTTTCGATGCAAATCTGTACCGTTTGACCGATCGGACTCAAAATTTGGAAACTTATTCTTAAGGACTCGGCGGGTAACATACGCGATGTTTTTCCGTATTATTTTACCCCTTCCCCTCCCTCTGACATATTTTCGATGCAAATCTGTACCGTTTGACCGATCGGACTTAAAATTTGGAAACTTATTCTTAAGGACTCGGTGGGTAATATATGCGACTCTCCCCTCTATTCTTTTAACTCTTCCCCTCCCCTGATATATTTTCAATGTAAATTTCAAACGATCGGAAATTTGAAAACTTATTCTTTAGGACCCGATGGGTAACTTAGTCAACATTTTCGCCTATTTTATTACCCCTTCCTCTACCCCTGACATATTTTCGATGCAAATCTGTACCGTTTGACCGATCGGACTTAAAATTTGGAAACTTATTCTTAAGGACTCGGTGGGTAATATATGCGACTCTCCCCTCTATTCTTTTAACTCTTCCCCTCCCCTGATATATTTTCAATGTAAATTTCAAACGATCGGAAATTTGAAAACTTATTCTTTAGGACCCGATGGGTAACTTAGTCAACATTTTCGCCTATTTTATTACCCCTTCCTCTACCCCTGACATATTTTCGATGCAAATCTGTACCGTTCGACCGATTGGCCTCAAAATTTGCAAAATAATTCTTTAGGGCTCGGCGGTTACCATTGGTGACATTTTCCCCCTATTTTTTTACCCTTTCTCCTCCCACTGATATATTTTCTATGCAAAACTATACCTTTCTAATCGAACCTTTTTTTACCCTCACAAATTTATTTTAAACATGATCCTTAACCCGTGCAACGCCGGGTATGTATAGCTAGTGTATCGTAAAACAAATAATCGATATATGTATTATGTATTCAATTTTTTTCAAAATACACATCGAGATTTTGAGTTTCTTATCAGTATTTTGAAACACTAATTTAATGAATTAGAAGACGGTGGATATGTTATATTTTTTAATAAAGGCATAATTAAGTTTTAAAATAAACGTGGAAATTTTGATTATCAGAAATTTGAAAAATGAAATACTGTTGTGCTGCTGCCCAACATTATGCTATTTATTACGCTTTCTATTAATGGTTTTTGATTATTAGTCCAATACGATTTATAAATTTTTAGTCTATTTAGATTTTCATGAATTAATTTATGTTTGATAGTTTAACTGTCTGCATATTTAAATTAAGATATGGGTTATTTACTATTGTTTTTAAAACCCTTGGTGGGTGTTAGCTCAGGCTTAACATTCTATTCGATCATCCTCCCCACATGACCCAACCCCCAAAATCTTGCTATTTTTAGGAGCCTTGAAACGCTCAACATCCTAATCAAACTCATTTTTTGTCTACGCCAAAATTTATCTACACCAAAATTCAACCGAAGAATACCCTTCTAAATTTTTCTATGCCCGGCCATTTTTCTTAGTGCAGCTATGTGTCTTGCCCATGTAAATATTACCCTAAAATTGTAGTATTTTTGGATAGCAGTCGGAATTCTGTTAAATTTTGGAGACGTAAGTAACAACAACAATTCATATGTTATATCTGCAATTTCTTTATTCAAATACTTACCTATAAATATGTTTACAAAATTTAAATATCGGAGAAAATGACTTTTCGAGTTTTGGATAGAGAGTTCGATGCAGATTTTAAATGAAATGAAAATATCAAACAAAAGCTTGATTATCCGCATCAGCAAAACGCTGAACTGAGATCAAAGCAGCGCACAGCTGAACGGATACAAACGTGGCGGTTTATTGTGCAGTTGCAGAGAACCATTTGATTAATTGCCTTCCTGGTACTGCTCACTCTACATCTGCACCTCTGCAGTATACGTATTGTATTCCATACTATTTTAGCCGATGTTTGTGTGAAGCCTTACGCCTACACTGAAATAGAGCTCCCCAACTATCATATCATCCCTTATATGTCGTGACATTCGACGTTTCTTGCACATATGTAGTATATTGAATTGAATATTTACAAGAATTTATCCATTTAGATACTTATCGTGATATAACAACGGAAAATGTGAATTGTGATTTAAATTCGAGTCTTTTAGTTTTCATGGAAGAGAAAATATGATAAATAATTTAAAAAATATTTTTATGAAATCATTTTTTTATAATAAGGTTGGAATTTTAAATTTTCAATGATAGGTGTCTCTTTGGACCATATAAAACCTAAAATGATCCATAAACGTGGCTGTCGTGGCAAGATATTCGGGTTTGAGCCTCGGTTGCGTTTTAATATTTTTTCGATTGATAGTTTTTTGCTGGACATCTTCTATATTATTTGTTTTAAATTAAATGTAAATTACATCGTGTGACATTAGTAAATAAGAGATATTATAAGTTTCTCTGGAAAGCCCCCAATCCTCGTAAGATAAGATAATGAAAATGATGATTAAAGAAACAATGTTTTTTTAAATAATTTAATTTAATAATAATTCATTTTAATATTTTGTACACTCCCAAATCCTACATATTATTAAGAAATATAGATAGTTTTTAAAATTATTTATTAAATTGTATAATATACTCACTAGGTAAAATAAAATTGTACCTCGGTATAAAAAAAAAAATTGCATTTCTTTATTTGTATACGTTGGGATATATATGTATATATATGTATTATATATATATATATATATATATAATATATATATATATACATACTCCCAACGTTTCGATCAGATCGCAATACTCAACTTCAGGGGAGGTTGATTTGTCACTGAATTATCTCTCTTACACGATCGTGAAAAAATGTCATTTTAGGCCGACTTTATTTGTTCTCATAATTCTGCCATTGCTTAAAAAAAAATGGAAATTTGCTTTTAATGTCTGTATTAATGGTGTGTTTATTTGATGTGTGTTTGCTGTGCAGCAAACACAGTTGGCCGATTGCTTTCCTGCTAGTCAAGATAAATGTCTTTATTAAATAAAGATTGGGCTATTGGTGACTACACCAATAGCCCAATCTATTGGCTGAGGATGACGCCATTAACCGCGAATCGTTTACCAACTGAGTGAGGCTATTTAATATCTGCCCAATCAGAGGGTCGAAAGTGAGCTCACACGTGACACGAATACCCGCGATCTGTCACTTTGTATATAACTACCGACATCACAGTATATATGAAGTTTTTTCTGTCTGAATTAGAAACATTGATTGAAATTGTTGATATACTGTACTATCGCCATAATATAATATTAAATGAAATTAATTTAGAAAAATAATAAACCGGCTTGAATTTCTAAGAATAATGAAAGAAGCTGTTTTTAAAGAACTTAAAATACTTGTAAGCCGCTATTTTCACTCCTACCTTCTCGCCAGCATAATGGATAGTATTCCCACTTCTCTGGAAGGTCGGGGTTTGTTTCTGCGCTAGATATACGAGGGCTGTTCAACAAGTATCGCGAATTTTGAATTTCCGCAGGTTACGTATATTCGATTATCGATTTTTTCGTGGTGTTATGTTGGTACTCATGTTTTTCACTTATGCTGACAAGTTCGACCATTTTGAATGTTCAGTTAATTTTTGACAGCTATTTTGCTTGCTCGTCTTCGACTTTTGCCTATTC
Organism: Agrypnia vestita; assembly: GCA_016648135.1. Lineage (NCBI taxonomy): Eukaryota > Metazoa > Arthropoda > Insecta > Trichoptera > Phryganeidae > Agrypnia > Agrypnia vestita. The sequence goes on along the minus strand of JADDOH010003197.1, from coordinate 120,454 downwards.
CAAAAAATAGATCAAAGAATTAAATTTTGTATCAAATTTTAAAGTATCAAATTTTGTGTGAAAAACAGAATTAAGTACGCGGACGCATCCCAAATGTTGACTGTGGCATATGGTAAAGCTACCTTGGACCAAAGAAACGTTTATTGGTGGTACAAAATGTTCTCAGAGGGCCGAGAAGATGTGAACGACGAAGAGCGTGCCGGACGCCCGAGCACGTCAACATCAGACGAAAACATTGATGAAATTAAGAAAATAGTATTGGCCAACCGTTGAATCACCGTTAGAGAAGTTGTTGAGGACCTAAACATATCGATTGGCTCGTGCCATTTGATTTTTACCAATGATTTGGGCATGAGACGGGTTTCCGCGAAATGCGTACCAAAATTGCTCAATTTCGACCAAAAACAGCATCGCATTAACATTGCTAAGGAACTGTCGGACTCTGTCCGCTATGACCCAAATTTTCTCCAGAGGGTCAGAACTGGTGACGAATTATGGGCTTATGATTATGACGTGGAAACCAAAACTCAATCATCCCAATGGAAGCTGCCGCGCGAGGCAAGACCAAAAAAGCGCGCCAAATTCGGTCGAATGTGAAGACTTTGCTTACAGTTTTCTTCGATTTCAGGGGCGTGGTGCATCACAAGTTATTGCAACAGGATGGAACGGTCAATAAGGAATATTACCCGCAAGTTATGAACAATTTGCGCGAAGAAATCCGCCGGAAATGCCCGGATTTTTGGAAGAACAAAGATTGGCTTTTGCACCATGATAACGTCCCTGCTCACACATCGTTGCTTGTGTGCAAATTTTTGGCCAAAAACAGCACACTTATAATGCAGCAGCCATCGTGTTCCTCAGATCTGGCCCCCTGTGACTTTTTCTTATTCCCGAAACTGAAGAGGCCCATGAAAGGACGACGCTACGCTACGATTGAGGAGATAAAGACGGCATCGAAGAAAGAGCTCAACAAGATCACAAAAAATGATTTTTGTGATCTTGTTGAGTGCTTCGAGAATTGGAAAAAACGTTGGCACAAGTGTATAATATCTGGTAGGGATTAATTTGAAGGGGACAACATAGATATTCATGAATATATAAATAATTTTTGAAAAAACACAAAATTCGCTATACTTGTTGAACAGAACAGACCCTGTATTTAAATTCTATTCATTTTACTCAATTAACATAAATCTAATTACATATTATATTGACGAACCAGAAAATTCTTCTCGCGGAGGCAATGTGTGGCTGAGACACGTTGTGTTTTCAATTTAATAATGGACAGTAAAGATAATCAAGTTTTAATAATCAACACTTTCATTAAAATTAGTAAAAAGTACATATACATGTAAACTTTTGAAATAATTTTAAAATAATAAAAAAAAACTCCAACAATTTCCAAATAATGAATAGAATGTGATAAATAATAATAAAAAATAATAAAATGAAATAGAAATACCGTATATGAGAGTATAAATGAGCAATAATCCGAGGTGATGAAAATTTGCCTCATTTCCGGTGAAAGTATGACGTTGATCTCATATAATTGTTTCTTTACTTTTTCAATTTCCCCACAAATCATCTGCTAGGGGCCGACTACCTGTAGGCCGGTCTCTCCCGGCGAAGTGCCTATAAACTGGCACGTGACCAGAGAACAAATGTATGAAGAGGCTTTGCAGCAGGGGTTTTCAAGTATTTTTCAAAAAATCCAAAAAAATAAAATTCCACAATCATGTTAAATGTACAAAAAAATACATAAAAGTCATCACATTTATTGACACTATATAAAGTCATTAAAAACAACGGCAATCAAAATCCAATACTTCCGACAACTTTATCACTAGAAGCGCCGCCGTCCCATTTTTGTCCCATCCGCAAGTTTGATCGTCTATAATTTTTTTTTATTTAGGTCGTTGAAACTTTTTGACTTTTAGTAATTTTATGTATTTATATAATTCAAAATGTTTTCAATTTTATAACAAAAATATTTTATTTAAAAAAAAGTCCAAAAATACTAGTATCGTAGGCACAATCAATAGAGCTAGCAGAGAAATACCCGTATCCGTGAAGACCGCAAAAGAAGAATTATACAGTACGTTTGTGCTAAAAACCGGTTATACATCATTGACTGTTTATCAGGCTAAATATAATAAAAATGTTCTAATGCTCAGCACTATGCATTCTAATATAACAATAGACTAGTTCAAAAAAAAACCTGAGACGATATTATTCTACAACATCTCGAAATATGGAGTAGATGTCGTAGATCAAATAACTCTTAAATATACAGTAAAGGTAGCTTCAAGACATTGACCAGTTTATACATTTTATAATTTGTTAGATTTAGCGGGTATAAATGCGTGGGTGTTGTACCTATAAAATAATCAACAACAGCAAAATTAAACGCAGAGACTTTTTATTGCAATTGGGAGAAGAATTGGGAGAAAATTATATGTCTAATAGAAAAACAACCATTCCGAGAGATTCCATACGAGAGAGAAAAGATAAACGAACAAGGTGTCAGGTCAAGACAAAATGCTCAAATAATAAGTCCTATGAGAAGTGCCACCTGAGCAAAAAAACTGTTTGCAATAAATGCACAGGTAAAAAATATTATTTATGCGTTAATTGCTCTACACATAATGATAACTAGTTTATTAATATTTGATAATTTATCACAGTTAAAATTACTATGCGAGTAGCAATGATTTTGATACTAAAACAAAAAACATTAATGTATAAATAATAACAATAATAAGATTTTTAATTCTTTTTTTTGGTCTTGTGTTACACCTCGACTGCCTAGCTAGTAAAGTATAACATTAGACTTTTAATTCATTATTTGTTACGTATTTGTTTTTAAGACAATAAGGATTTGATTTTAAGTTAATTAATAAACGTGTTTCAAATGCATTTTTTTATTTATATTTATGGTATCACAAATTTATGTAACACATTTTTATAAGCTTATAACGCCCCACTTAGCAAAACCTGTTCTGGGGCAGTTATAATTAACAAATCACTGTAATAACAATATTATTGAAGAACAATATAAAAGAAAAATCTATACATATATAATAATTCTATATATAACATAAAATATTTATATAAAATAAAATATTTATATAAAATAAAAGTAGTTTTAATCATAACTTTCATGCCTTATACTAATATCATTATAATAAATAGAATGGGACAAATATGTCCCCGACGGCGGTTCTAGTGTTAAAAGATACAATATACCTTTTAAAAAAATACATTGGAGAATATGTTGAACCTACCGATCAAATTATTTTATATCTATTGCGTCTACATTCAAAAAACATTTTGATTATAAAAATGAACTATAAGTATAATTTTTATTTAAACTTTGTACATACTTTGTTACACTACAATATTTGAGTTATATATTACTATTTTAGTTTCAAGAGTAGTCGCTTTCATCAAATAGTATGGTTTATAACATGTTAATTGTGTTACGTTTTTACTATCATTGGTGGGCTGCCCGTCTCGAAGCAATAATAGTAATAAATAATTCAAATACTATGTGTAGTACAAAGTTTAAATAAAAATAATGTTATAAAATAAAATGTTATCTAATTATTCAATGAAATGAACAAAAGCTTTCAAAATTCTTTGAGAAAATAACCATTCCTCTATTTTTTATTTTTTATTTATTTATTTATTTATTTATTTATTGAACGCCCTTATAAGCTTTTACAAATATACACAATAATTTTTTTTTTTAAATAACATAAGACAGTTAAAATAATAATACAGTTAAAAGTTACAATAATAATAGTTAAAAGGTAATAATAATAACACAGAAAAACGTAAGACAGATAAAATAATAATACAGTTAACGGTACAAATAATAATAGTTAAAGGTAAAATAGAAAAATTTATTGTCCATTTCCATTTCGTTGAGATGTAAACAATTGTATCAGCTTTGTCCTATACACAGTTATACTATCAGCAAAAATGTCAGCCGCCTCTGCATGTTCATTCCCTAATGAGTGTTATCTGGGAATTACAGAGTTTGCTAATGCATTAGTTCTGACATTTCAACTATAATAGAACAATGCACTGTGTCTTGATGACCTCGATGGGGCATATAAGTCGATCAGACTAATAATCTGGGGGCAATCAATCAAACTATTTACGATCCTATTAAGAAATATTAGGTCTGTTACAGTACGTCTCACAGACAAGTTTAAAAGTTGTAAATAACTAAGGAGATATTCATAATTGATATCTTCCAAGCGTATATTATATTTAATTTGTAATATTAATAAATTTTAAGAATTTTTTTGGATTCGTTCAATTGCGTTGAATGATTAACATAGTGAGGCGACCAAATGATCGAGTTATATTCAACCTGAGGTCTGACAAGAGAAGTGTAGAGGACTTTATAAGTGCGCAGGTCCGTAAAGTTTTTTGCAGTTCTTAAAACAAATCCGGGGGAGTAATTACGATTAATTAGTGAACCAAACACGAAATTAAATCACCTTTATATTACTGAAAGTTTATTTATTATTTAGTATTTGTCAATAACGACGGGACAAAATAAATACACAGAACAGTAGGTACTTACACCTACGTAATTCTAGAATCTAAATAAATTATTACCGATCGATGGAAAATCTAGCCCAATTGAAAATGCAAAGTTCAGTTAATTAATTTATTTTTAAAAATGAAATGTCCAGAGAACAATATGTTTTCAAGCAACAATTGACATTTGTAGTTATTTTTTGTATATGCAATATTCATGCGTGGGGCTTACTTTCGCGGGACAATAATAAAAATGAGACGTACATACGCATACGGCGAGAATTGTATTAATATAGTTCATAGTGGTAGAGAAATATATATTTGACGGCTGCCGGACAGAATGAAAAGGATTTTGCATATTGCGATGGTTTGTTAGCCCTGTTTTATCCGATCTGGGAGGGTTGGAACGGTTAGTGAGAAACAAAGAACAAAGAGGGAATTGGAAGAAAGCTGACTGAAAACAAAGAGGTTACACAAATGTGAAAACGAATATCGGAAATGGCTACACATTGATTCCAGAGGCGTCGTCACTCAGCGGCCGTCACGTCATAGGGGGCATCTACCATCTGTGTTCCTTGGCTGGTCTGACAAATTGAGGGGAGGCAGTTGCGGTCTTATCTGCTGTTGGATTTATTATCTTCTTTTTCGTAGTGGCTGGTGAGGAGCGTCTCATCGTAGAAATTTCATCTGCACAGTTACACAGTAATGGTAGGCTTGGATAATTTTTCGTGGATCGCTCCATTTACTGTGGAATCTTTTTTGCTTTTTTGGCCTTAAAGTTTCTAATCACCCCAAACCTGTCCATCTTATTATCCTCTCAGCGTGCAATGTGGAAGAAGAGGAACAGTAGGAAGCACGTCGATGATTTCAATGATTTGTGCATGGTTGGTCTCGTTGATCCTAACGTTGATTTAATTTTGATATGGGAAATTACTTAAGGAGCTCGCCAAAAAAAAGACGGCGCTAGTTTCCTACCGAAGTGATTTTGTAAGCGGGGTAATATTGAGGCCAGCGCTACACTATTCGGATCATCCATCGCCGATCTTCTGCGGCGGAACGCCCCTACACTTCTCTATATATATTAAGCGCTTATCAAACACACTGCGCGGAAGATCGGTCGATCCATTTGATTTGTCAATTTAGCGCGACGGAAGATCCGCGCAGTGCGGCGCTGGCCTAAGATTAAAATGTACAAAGTTATATTAGGTACATGAAAAAATAATATTTTTAAAAACCACGCTTATATTTAAAGGTACTTAAAATAAATTTCGGTTTATATTTGTTTCACTCTCCAAATAAAATAATATAAAATTTATATTACAATTTTAAATAATATAAATTATATAATTTATTAAATAATACATTAAATTATAATATATAATTAGTAATGTAATATAATTTAAGTCATAATTTATTTCTAACTTTGTTTTGGGGTGATAAACTAGAAAAAATTGCGTCCAACCATTTAGATACCCAATATCTTGTCATTTCACAACGGTTTGTATCTAGTAATTGCGCCCACAAAACTCGGATAACATAACATATTGTACTCTATTAACAATCGAGTTCATGGACACTACTCTAGCACTAACTCTAGCAAACAAACTAAAATTAATGGCTGATTTACATAAAACGATTATAAAGTGCGTTTTATATTATATTTGTTTTATTTATGTACGGCAAAAAATAACACAAATTCTTTGCGTGAAAAAATTTATTATTGTTGAAAACAAACATGCATGTAAGCTTTTCAGATCGAGCTTTTCAGATAGATCAAAATATCCGAAGACAAATAATAATAATAATAATAATAACAATAATAACCAGGCTTAGACGTATGACCAGTCACGCGCATCCAAACGCATTTGTGCGCAGATCACTTCAACCACATTTACAATGATCATATTATAGCATTAATTATTCTTGTCCTCTTATAAATAAAGCTTGCTTAATAGTTAGGAACGGACTATCTGTATAATTCTAAAATACTTACATAAATAAATCAACTTAGAGCAATTCATTCAGATAGTCCATTTAACTTCTAAAACATATTTTCTATCCCAAAATATTCCTTATTCATTGTAACTTTCAACGAAGTTATAGTAGAAAATATATTTTCTTTAAATATAACTACACTAACTGTTTAAGGCGATCGTCCAGCAGAGTGAGAGAATTTGAGCATTTTTTCTCATATCTTCTCTTGCGTTTTTTATCACATTATTGTATGGAAATATATCATTTTAAATTTATTCATCATGTTACATATTTTTTAAATACGAATATCTTGTTAAAATGATACAAACTAAATTATATAAATGATTAATAAGTTACCAAACCTTCGATGTTTTAAAAATGAAGAAAATTGCACTGCGTATTGTATCTTAATGACGTTGCGTCTTGATTAAATAGCTAAAATCTGAAATCCAAAATAATTTTTGTATTCATTTTAAAATAATAAAGTCTATTACTTTAATTTATTCAAGAAAAAATTATCAACTATCTAAAAATGGTTGAAAAAAAACACAAAAAAAATATTTAAAAATTGTGTTTTTTACTCCCTTTCTTTTAACCCGTAGCGTCTGCTTTTCTGCCGAAAAAACTTTGGAAGGATTTTTAACCCTTTTTCCGTGATCCATTCGAACTGAAACTTTGCAAGCAGACTCGTGGCGACGGTAAAAATGATCTAAAAAAATTCGTTAAAATTTTTTTAATACTTATCGTATAATTTTGGATTTTTAGAAATTTTAACGATTTATATAATGTTTAATTTTCGAACCCGTCGCGTGCAGTAGGCGCGAAACTTGTTTCAATGAGAAAGGGAGTATAATAAAAACTTGTTTTTTATGGGTTAGTTTTTTAAAACATAAATTGTAAGTAAACAAAGTAACAGATTTTACAATAATTATAATTAATTTAGAATAATCGATTACTTTGTAGTATTATTAAAAAAATACATCTCACGAGGCCATTCAGTCATAAAAGGCCCACAAAGTAGAGCAATTTTCTTCATTTTTAAAACATCCAGGATTTGGTAATTAATTAATTAATTATATAATTTAGTTTGTTTCATTTTAACAAGACACCCGTATTTAAAATATACGTAACCCGATGAATAAATTTTAAAATGATATATTTCCATACAAAAATGTGATAAAAAACGCAAGAGAAGATATGGGAAAAAATTGGTGAAATTTTCTCACTCTGATGCTTTGCTCACTCTGACGATCGCCTTAATAAATGCATGTTTCCTCAATATTATCTTACTCGATAAGTGAGAAAACTATTTCTTATTTTGAAAAAAGAGTTTAACAAATTAAATACTCTCCAAAAAATATAATAGAAAATAAGTTATCGTAAGTGTCTACCTGTTCCAAAGTAATGAAAATATAAAATATAAATATTTGTTTTTACTCTCTCGCGTCGCAGCATCTCCGACAATGGAGTCGACCACTCTAACGCGTCGCACCTGGCCGAGTAACACAATATAAAAAGGCTAACAAATTAGTTACGTAAAACTTGGCCCTTCCGTCCATTGATTTGATCGGGAAAGAGCAAAAGTAAGGAGCTTTAGAAAGAGCTGCTGCGCGCCCAGACGCTCCCCCCCCAACCCCCGCTCGGAACCCTAGGCTTTATCTCTCCAGTTTGTTCTCGAACACGTTTGCCGGCCTTAAATTGTATTAGGAACAAATTATCTCATCGTCCCGATGTTTCGCCAATCTTTCACTACTTTCCCTTGAAGCGCTGCGCCAATGAATACAAACAACCCCGGGAGCCGTTAAGGGCATCAATATGTGATACGCGCCGCAAAAATTTCAAGCGTATCGTCTTTCGTTTGTTATTTTTTCGGGTAATAGGCGTATCGAGTTGCTAAAAATTGAGAGCGCTTCAATTCCAAATGCCGAACTCGCCCCCGGGAGGAATTCAATTGGCGTATTAATCCGTAATACATGCGATACCCGAAATTTTCACAAAATGTATATCTTTGTCTCGCATTCCTTTCTTTTCTATATACTAAGTACAGACAAGAGTAAAAGTATCGAGTTTCCGAAGCATGAACTGAAGTCGAATACATTATCATAGAAAAAAACAATTTTAAGAGTCGATACTAACGTATTTACATATTGTGAATAATATACGTTTTTTCATTAAGTTTTCCTTATTTCTAGATGTAATATTAATATTATTTAACTATAAATGTAGCTTGCATGCGAAGTTGTATGAATGTGGATGAGGCGAGAGCTGTGTGTCAGTATAGAAGAATGTGGGGCTCGATCCTCTCTGCGTACTCCCATGGAGAAGGCGTGATGATGGTAAGTGCTTTAATTTCCTTAATACACAATCGTAGTAAGACAGCCGTTAATATCATTGGTGGGCCATTACCAATTAAGGATTAAAATTTTGATCTTTGGTACATTTTTTCCAACATTAAGATCAATTTATTGTATCTCTCAGTCCATACAAACTTTATATTTGCTTTAACAAATCGGATTGGCATGACTGACAGCTCAGCCTGGCAAAGTAATCAATTTAGTTTTATTTTCGAAAAAGATTTTTATTTGGCGTTTATACTAATATTGAGTCGTTGATGTCAGTTGTGGGCTATGTTACAAAATATTTTTGTTGTTGTATATACAAGTACTTCAAGTACGATGTTGTTGTATATACAAGTACTTGAAGTACTTGTATATACAACAACAAAAATATTTTGTAACATAGCCCACAACTGACATCAACGACTCAATATTAGTATAAACGCCAAATAAAAATCTTTTTCGAAAATAAAACTAAATTGATTACTTTGCCAGGCTGAGCTGTCAGTCATGCCAATCAGGGCCTAATTGAGTCCGTAAAAAAATTATTTTGATGCACATAATTGTAGATTTTATTTTAATGCAGAACTCAAAATAGCATCGTTGCGATAAGTAATTTTAAAAAAGACCGAAGAAATGCACCTGTTGTAAATATCTTGCGATTTCAATATAGCTGTGTTATAATAGGTATACTTTATTTTTCTCATAAAAAACTAAAATAAATAATGTTCACAAAGAATGGTTCTATTTTAACGGTACATTGTACATTCATAAGTATGTAAATTTACATCAAACATTTTAAATACTTTATATGCAGGTAATGCATAAAAATAAATTCTATGGTATGATTTTAAATACATATAAAATTTTGTGTCGTGAATAAAAAAAGGAAAAAGAAAAAATGTACAAATTCAGTAGATTAACGGTATAGTTTTCTATATTACTACGATATGTAAATATTATTACTATTTATTTCTTTAAAAAAAGGAGAGAAGTGTACACTGAATATGTGTAATATAAATATTCTTAGTATTTTAAAACAAAGCTGAACGCATGCGCTACATAGTGGTATTTAGTATTTAGCCAATGAAGTAAATCTCGAGAAACCAAGAAGATGAAAAAAGGTTATGCGAAACAAGGAAATGAGAATTATCTCAAAAAAATTAATGCAACAGATTCGAAGAAATGAGAAGAGCACTCATTGAAATAAAAAAATACTTGAATATAATGTTCTCACATTCCTATCACAAAAAATTTTATAACAAAATATTAAAAAAAAAATGTTTTCAATTGTAATATGCATTATTATTTAACTATAAATAGAAATTGACAATAAACAAATTAGAGTACTTTAGTTTATGGGATGTAGATTTAAGATTGTAAAAATATTATATGTAGGTACCTACATTGTATGAGCATTATTGTTTTGTAGATTCAGGGATATAAATATACTAACAATTAAAAAAAGAATATAGTAAAAAAAATAAGGATGTAAAATATTAGTTGATATACAAAAATAATACTAACAAACATAAGAAAGAATCAAGAATAAAATAAAATAAATGGCAATAGAACTGACGAGGAACCCGACCACTAGAATCGTCGATTATTGTATTTTTTTCACAGAAATCGTCTTTTCAAGGTACATCGTACACCTTTTGTGACTTTTCCAGGGATTAGAACGAATTTTCAATGCTCATATGTAATTGCAAATTTTAAATATTATGTTTTACAATTCACACGGACCATATTCATTTGTCTCGTTATTATTTTGGGCTTTGTGAAGGAATTAACTACAACATTAATGTTTGTGAGCAGAGTTATCCACACACACACACTTGCTACGAGTTAAGCGCAAATTATTAACTACGAAAGCATGTCTCTCGTTAACGAGGAACGGCTTTTTGTCGGGAAAGAATCCATAACTCCAGGCAGGTACTTATAAAAGCAGGGCGAGATTTTGACGGTTCAGTACGGAGTAAATTACTCGAATTTTCAGTTGGCCGCCAGCGCTAAACTGGCGCTTTTAAAATCGAATTTGGAATATTTGGAACGTGATGTTGAGCGCGTGTTCCCGCCGCGTTCCGTATTATATCGGCGACATACATCAAAAGTTCGGTCGTTGCCGGCTAGATGGCGACACATGACAATGCCGTCCGCCCCGGAGGCGGCAGCACGTGACCCGCTGCATCTTCGCTCTCAGATTGCCCAACAGTTGAATCATCACCCATGTCGACATTTGTTTCGTATTGAAAAATAATGTTTTTTTTTAAGTGAACAAATATTCTCTTTTCTAAAATTTTTTTTTTGAGTGTTAGAAGGATAAAAAAGTAACCCACAAAAAGTTTTTATTATACTCCCTTTCTTTGTAAAATATAACAACAATTTAAGACGAATTAAAACATACAACAAAACACTAAACTTACAGTAATTTAATATATTTCTAAAATGTTATATGTTTTGAGCTTTGATAAGACACTTCATGCTTTGAAGATTAAATTATAAAAACATTTGTCAGTCAATTTAGATTTTCGACATTCGTAGTGAAGTACCTATTATGTATACCGACGGACTAATTCAAAATAAGAAAATATTTCGCGACATTATCGGGTCGCCGTTGGCGTTGCTAGTAATCAACCTTTTCTAATGATTCCAATTTGAAAAAACCAATAAAATTTGTAAAAATCCGAAATTATACTATAATTATTATTTTTTTAACAAAAATTGGATAGATCTTCTTGATCGTCGCCACGAGTCTACTTGCCAAGTTTCACCTCGATTGGATCACGGAAAAAAGGTCAAAAATCGATCCAAAGTTTTTTTTGACGGCAAGCCGGCAAGCAAGCAAGCAGACGCCACGAGTTAATATAAAGGGAGTAAAAAATCTATCACGGACATTCCTTATAACAACATTATTTTTAACAGAAATACATATATCAGCTAAAAAAATTAACGAATTTATTAATGTTTGCAATCAAATTAATTAACATGGCAGTTATTTATAGTGCAACATTACAATTTTTTTTTTAATAAAACTGAACATTTTAAGCAGGTACTATACTAACTTTTTTGTCATGTTTTTGTTACTACTTATTGTAGTTAAGAGAGGTTCCTTATCTCTCTATCATCAGGTGATATAATTATTTTATTCTTTCAATGGTCATAAAGCAAAATGCTCAACTCTATACCTAATAAGGGATTAATAATAATCAATAGCACAATGCGTCTGTCTGTTTACACAGTTTGACAGATCTGACCAAAAATTTTCATACTTATTCTTTAGGAACCTGCCGTAAAAGTTGGCGCCATCTTCCCTCCTCCCTCTGCCCAACCTTTTTCCTCCATGTTACACTTGACACAGACATTGAATACAAAGCATTTTATTTTGTTCTTTATTTGGATTTTGTATGTGTAAGACAGAATTTTTAAATGTTTTGGCTTAAAGATTTTTATACCTAAAAGAATCTCGATTATTATGTTATTAATCATTAAAGATATTTAAATAATAAAGTCTCGCGCTCGGACCTTCTATCCAGTCCAGAAATTTTCCAAGTCGATCCTAACAACAGTACTATAAATACATAGTCACGTCTCTCAAGTTCGGTTGAATGCGTGTAACTTTGATTATGTACAAATAATTTTGTGAGCAGGATAAAAATTTGCCCAGGCTTGCCTGCAGTACGGACGTCCCGCGCAACAATGCCCCGGTCCACAAGCAATGCACTCGCAGCGAAACGCTCCAACGAAATCGTGTGCAGTTCACAAAAGAATGAAAAAAGATCCAGCGACCGAAATGGAAATCCCGGAGCACCGCTGAATAACTTAAACTCCGATACAAATAAACATCTCTATCAGTCCATTCCTTTTTTCCCCACAAAAGTTCCTCCGCCGCTGCGACACACGAACTAAATCCCGCCAACTTTCTGTTAAATGACTGCCCCGGCAAATGAAGTTAAGGGTAGGAAAATGTCTTGAAACTTTCATAAAGGTACACCCCTCGCGGTAGCTCTGCATCGCTTTCTTATAATTAAGTTTTCCCGCGGGAAAGCTCGTCGCGAATGTTCTGGAACAACTTTCACTTTGACAGCTTCTATTCCACTTTATCTATTCATGTTTCAACTTCGACAAGTTTGACATTGTGAAATGATTCAGGGTCAAATCTTTTGTTTTACAAGACATCGGTACAAATACAAATAGCCTTAAAATGAAAACTACATAACTACTAACAATGACATCCTATTTTATTAAAGGAAGTAATCAATTTTTCTTATTGAAACGAAGATCCTTTACGCGGCTTATGGTAGGAGTTGACTGGTATAAATCGTCATGTAAGGAAAAAGCGTTATGTCCCTCCATACGACTTTCTCTCTCTCTCCTTCATATACGAGTATGTGTGTGTGTGTGTGCGTTCGAATATCATGTTTCGAGTAGACAACAATCGTGCGCGACAAGTTGTAAAATCTCAATGCTGAACACGTGGAAATTTTGTTGAAACTTTTTTTTTTTGTTTTAAATCCTACGTGAGTTATATTGTCTCATTATTGCAATTTTGCAATGAAGATACGAGAAATGGAAACTGCAACAAGTATATGTAAGGCAAACTTAGAGAAGTAAGTAAGTTATATATTTTGATCAGAGTTTTTTTTATTGTTTATATGCATTTAATAGTAGCTTGTTGGTCTTGTGATTAGGACACTCGCCTCGTGATCCAAAGATCGCGGGTTCGAATCTCAGCCCAGACTAGCAAGTTAGTCCTATTTTCATAGCACAAGCTTTTAGCTTAGTTTGAAAATAGTAAAAATATTGATGTGACACGTTTTCCGTGTTCGCATCTCTATTTTAAAAAAAAAAAAAAAAATGTGATTCAAATGTTTACTATTTACATACATTACAAAGAAGCAATAGTGAAATCATATACTCAGTGTCAAAAAGTGTATCGAAAGACAAAAAAATAGAAAAACAACTTCAAAATAACGTTGTTTTATGTAACGAAAATATATAAATATAAACAATCTAGATCTCCACATCGAATTACATTCCGAATTGAATAAAAGGCGTAAAGAACTTTGTTTTTGATGGGGGTTTGTGTATATTCCGCTCCAGAGCAATTTCTTTTGAAAATTCTCATTATCTTCGTCCATTCTCCTAAAATTGCACCTCTCGATATTAATGGCAGTATACTAGTTTAAAAGTGTCTCTTTTAAGTCAGTCTCATTCATATTTCTATAAATTTAATTATAAAACAGTTTTACATACATTTACATAGCTACATTAAAACAGCTTAAAATAAAAAGTTACTAACTTAGAAATTATTTTTTCAGAAATAATGTAAGAAACATTGTAACGCCCCACATATTTTACAATTATTGAATTAAGGAACACAATAAATTAAGTTTTTTTTAGTAAATTTTATTAAAAAATAAAAAAAATGAAAAAAAAGTTCAGGAAACAAAATAAGGTAACACAATAAATAAAAATAAAAATCTGGGTAATTTAACTAACTTTCGCTATCGTTCGCTACAGTAATTTCTGAACTACCGATTTCACGTTGACTATGAGTTACGAATTTGTTATTGTGCACGTACTTATTTTCTAAATTAGAGTTACAAATTTTGGTTTTACACGAATAATTTAAATTAAGGAGAAAGTTCAAAAACTTAATGAGAACATATTTAAATCTAATAATTTGGTCGGTTTAACATTAAAGTGGATATTTTTAGGGCTTTATTTCAAGGAAAGAATTTCAAGCCTTCCATAAAGAAGCAGAATCTCGATAAGATAAATAATAGAATAACGAATAACCTGAAGCTTTTATATATTTTTATTATTAACTGATTAATATGCCATTACTGACGTGAGAAAATAAGGAACAAGATTATAAAAATAAATATTTCTAAAAACTTAAAGTTCCATTTTTTTTTGTTTGTGGAGTCGTTAGCCCAAAGAAGGTACGCAAGTTGACTTGTTGAAACAGAGTTAATTGATTAAACAGAGGGAGAGGGTTGTCCAGGAATTTCAAGGCGCTAATCTGAAGTATTAAACTATACTTGCTGACTTTCTGGTTGACAATTATACTCGATTTTATCAAAATGTGTGTACAACTGTATTATTTTATATGATATAATAAAATATAAGGCTTAACGAAAAATGCATCACTTGTAATTAAATGTAAAAAATTGTACTGATATTAATTTTTTCAAAAAGAGCAAACACTTAGTAGGCTATAAAATAAAATTAATAAAAATAACTTAGTTTTTTAACGTTTTTTATATCTATTTTTGTATTTTTTCCAACAGCGTTTCGCAACGACCATAGTTTCAGTATTATAAAAAATATTATTGTTATACGAGTAACTACTGAAGCACTGTTATACGAATGAAATTATTTTTATATTTTTACTCCCTTTATATTAATTAACTCGTGGCGTCTGCTTGTCTTCTTGTCTGACGAAAAAACTTTGGATCCATTTTAAAGCCCTTTCCCGTGATCTAATCGAGCTGAAACTTTGCAAGCAGATTCGTGGCGACGATCAAGAAGATCTATCAAATTATCGTTAAAAAAATTAATAAATTTTTGGATTTCTCAATTTTTGAATGGTTTCTTCATACAACTTATTAAGTTGTATGAAAATATTTCAACGCGTCTGGTAGACGCGAAACCTGATTACAGTATAATTTTTTATTTTCGGAAATTTTTTATTACTCCCTTTCGTGGCGTCGCCCGACCGAAGCGCAACGCGTAGGTTAAGCGAAAAAAAAATGTTTCAATTAGTAAATGAGAAAGAGAGTATAATAAAAACTTGGTTTTTATTGGTTACTTTTTTAACCTACCTACTGAGCATCATTTGATAAATAAATAACATATTATTGCTTAAATTACTATATTCTTGTTACTCTAGTTATTCTAGTTCTCTTACTAAAAATTCACACAAAGACCAACATGAAAGACATAAACATATATTTCGTGTATTGTGTGAACAGTGTTTTAATATTGGTAAAAGTAGCTCAGTCGAAAGCTTCTTGAAACCTATAATTGACTTAAATGTATCACGACTCAGAAATATTAAGCTCCATTATAAACTCATTTGCTAATCGATATAATATAATACATGTTATAATTATTTATAAATTAAAAACCTTTAAAAGAATACTTAATAGTACATTAGTTTTGCATAATAATTTAAATAGAATACTAGGTGCCCGTTGCAGGTCTACGCGTCCAATATAGCCTGGCGGCAGATTCACTGATGATTAAGTAACGAAGAAGAAGAAGATGGACTCACTGTTGGTTGAATAACGAAGAAGAAGGTTAACGGTAAACACTGCGCACCGAGCTTCCCTTTCCGGTAACGTCCCGATCGCGAAGATCGGACTGCGCGTTCGAGAATAAACGCCGAAAAACTTAGAAGCCGTGGCGAATGCTGCGCGGCCGTGTCGACCGCTGCATGGCCGAGGCAACCGCTGCGCGGCCGTTACGACCGCTTCACGGCCGGGAGATCATAGCGTGGCCGTATTGACCACCGCACGGCCGAGGCAACCGCTGCGCGGCCGAGACAACCTCTACGCGGTCAAAACGTCCCTCCGAAGCTTTGGAGTGTTTTCACAGGTTTGTCAGTTTTTAAATCATTGTGTGCGCAAAAGAAAACTATTTATTTTAGGTCAGGTTAGGTTAGGTCATAAATGGTAAAGTATGAATGAATATGTGAAAGATTATGTACCTATCCAAATTAGAATTTTAAAAAAATTGCTTTTTTCAATTAAAAAATTAACATATCAATAAAAACTTTTTCGACTTTTTATAAAAAATATTTTAGTTTATTTTAAAAAAATGACTTTTCCAAAAGAAGTAAGAAATAAATTTTTAAAATACTATATTAAACAAAATAACAAAACAGTTTTCAAAATTCAAATCTGTCAAAAAATATCAGAGAGAGAAAAAAATTAATGTAATACTGTAAAAGAGAGATTCCTGAGACGAAAATAGCTGAAAAATATACAAATTTTAAATTTTCGAAATCCGGCTTTCATAAAAATAAAAAATATAATCTCATAAAAAAAACTTTCAAATACACGCATTTTTATACAAATCGAGGTCGTCAATTTAAACGTGACGTCACTCTCAGCATGCAATAGAAAAAATATTTATTGAATTTAAATATTGATTAAAATTTATTGAATTTATCGATTGAAAAAATATTTTTTTGCTTATAACTTGTATCGTAACAAAAAAGTATATGTACTGAAAAATATTATTTTTTAAAAATTGAAAACAGTGGAATAAGTGAAAAATAATTTTAATAATAAAAAGAAGAGCTACACTTTCATTCAATTTTGTCATCTAATCACAAAATACATTTAGAAATAAAATCCTTGAAAACAATAGTTTCCATCCAGAAGAAATGTTTTAAAATAAATATTTTTTTTATATTGAATAAAATAACCGAATTATTGATGATTTTCTGCTTTGATTTATGTATTCACATTTTCTTTTGGTATATGATTCTGTAACAAACAAAAAAATTAAATAAACAGAAAATAAAAACCAAAAAAAAAGTAATAAATGTTGCGACGAATTATCCCGAATGAACATTAAAAGCATGGACATCGCGCGGCATTTTATCCTCAATGTGAGTGCAAAAGACATTGCTGATGAGTGAAATTATTTGAACAGAAATATATAAGAAAAATTTTTGAATAAAACGTTTAGTGCAGCTGTTTTATATACGATTAATATTTGAGGATGTTTCCATAAAATAACCGAATTGAAGATATAATGGTTAGAACATTTTAAGTGATGTAAAATTATTTTCTGCTTAAATTAATGATTTCACATTTTCCAAGTAAAAATATGGTAATGATGATGATAGTTATATTTACGGAAACAAATGAGGAGTACTCTCGAATGAAAATTCAATGGATCGAAATCACGCGCTATTATTTTCGTGAAGACGATTTAAATAAAAACAGAGAAGACTTTGAATGGTGGAAAAGTTGTTTGTTGTTGTTGAAAAGGGTTTTATCAATACTCAAAAGACTCAAGTTATAATTTAATAAATAACCATAAAAGCTAAGTCTCCAATTAATTGTCATTATATTTCACACTCGCAGAGAAAAGCGTAAATATGTGCGAAAAAATTTACATAAACGAATTTGCCAAAAAAAGCTGAAAACATTAAAAATGATAAAAAAATGTTAAAGGATAGGAAGAAAAAATGATGAATCACGCGCTATTCATGTCTCCAAGTTTCAAATTCCAAAGTATCGTAAAACTCACAAAGATATGAAGTAAAAACCACATTTCACTGTGAATGTGAAGAAGAAAACAAATGTTAAAGTATCACGCGGTTAAGACTTGTCTTTTGTAATTTAAAAAAAAATCGTCTTTATCATTTATACTTGCAGAGAAAATGGTAAAAATTTGCGAAAAAGAGTTTAAAAACGCTTAAAAATGGCTTTGTAAGAAAAACACTTCATGTATATACAGATCGAGTTCATTAATTTAAAGGTGACGTCACTTTCTGTTCCATTGCATGATTTTCTATCAAATATTGAGCGCAGCATGCGCGTACGATGCTGACGGGAGGTCTCCCGGTACTGAAGAGAATCAAATAAATCGTATTAATAAATACATTCCAGCGAGGAACGATGCGTTTCGGGAAAACAAATGAAAAGCTAGAAAATGTTTTAAATTTATCGTCTTTGTTTAGTTTATAACTTTTCTAAAAATAAAGATAGAAAAAATCTAAAAATAAAAATGAAAAGCTGAGCCCTATAAAACGTATTTTTTTGATTTGAAATTGGCCTTACTGATGCGAAGCTACGGCTGAAATGGTGAAATCCAGATGTAAGCTTCTGTTACGCTAAAAAGTTTCATTTGGAAAAAATATTTTTTAATAGACTCGTTAGCTGCACTCTTCTTCTATCGATTAAGATATTGCCGGTGAATGTAGAGCTCCCTATCGCGGAGCAGCATACTAAAATATAAAAAACGCCGAAAAAACGCACTAAAAAGATTGCCGCTGTTTGGACACGCGTTTGGAAGTAATTATTTTCAAAAGAAAAGATACACACCGTCGAGCGCCACGCGGTGATGCCACTTGCGTGTCTGTGCAATTTTTTTTGACCGAGTTATTAAAGAAACGAAAATATCGACTTTGGTTGCGAACCGAGAAAAGTTGAGGAGGTAAAAAAAATTAAAAATATGAGCAAAAAATGACACCTCCAACTATTGTTTGAACATGGTACTCGATTTTTTAATTTCGTTAAAACTACACCTACAGTTGCAGAAACGGCGCTGTCGCGAAAACGGACCGAAAACGGGGACTTATTTTTGCATTTCGGCGAGAAAGAAAGCTACGAAAAATTGATGTATGTAAAAAAATTCGGTAAAAAACGTCATACTTTTTTTAATCCGGTCACAAGATACCGAGATGTGCAGTAAAAAAGAAATTTCACGCCATCGAGCATAGAAACTAAAAAAGAAGAAGATAAAATATTTTTTTAGAAAAAAACACGCGGTAAAGAGTTGTCCTTTGTATTCTTTTTAAAAATTGTGATTATCTTGTATATTCGCGGAAAAAACGGTTAAAACGTGCGAAAAAAAAGCCGAAAAAACCCCAAAAAACGGCTTTGTCCATATAAGGCCGCAAACGTGTAAAAGATGGTTAAAAAGTGTTTAAGGATAAGAAGAAAAAAATAATGAATACGAAATCACGCGTTATAAGCGTATCCGTCATAATCATGTTTCAAATTCCAAAATTTCTATAAACTCGCAAAGATATGAAAAAACGACATTTCACTCTAATGGGCATAGAAACGACATTAGAAAAAGAAGAAAATATTTTTTTATAAAATATCTCGTGGCAAAGAGTTGTCCTTAGTATTTTAAAAAAAATTGTGATTATCATATAAACTCGCGGAGAAAACGGTAAGTATGTGCAAAAAAAAAGTAAAAAAACGCAAAAAAACGGCAAATGTTAAAAATTGGTGGATATATCGCGGAAAATACCTTACAACTTTAATATAATAGGTAGATAGATAAAACCCCGATAATTTGAATTTTGGCATAATTCGAATTTTTTTAAATTAATAAGTACGAAAATGTTATTTTTAAAGTATATCAACAACTATAAATCAATACATTTTGAGTCACATAAACAGAAATTCTTTTTTATTTGACGAAATTTAAAAATATATTTAGATTTCATTCCCAAGTGAGAAGAATAAATTATTAATTATAATAATAAGAAAAAAAAAAAAATAACTTTGTTATATTAATTTTGTTATATATATGGCTTCAAAGCCTTTTACTATAACATTTGTACAAAATGCAAAAACAATAGATAAATATAAACACGAATTATTAAAAAAACATAAACAAGAATAATAGAAAAATATAGACATATAAATGTAGAATTAAAAGAGAAAATAAAACAATAAACAACAATTCAATGAAATTAGAAATTAAAATAATAATTTTCTACAATATATAATGAAACAATATCAATATCAATGAAATCACATAACAATATCAATGAAATAAAATAGAAAAGTAATATTTATACCACAGGCTATAAATTATAGAAGAAGAAATAAAACAATATCAATTCAATGAAAACATAATAGAGTATAAATATCTATTAGAAATAATAATTAAATTCAATAGGTATATACATATTTATGTATGTATATGAGTACAAACATATATGATATTATATTTCTGCATTAAAACTATTATTAACCAAAACGCTAGTTAGATCCTTCTTGTAACTGTGCAAGGTAGCATAATAGAAATGTCGCAAACTACGTATTATCATTATAAATATTGCGTTTTTGAAATGATATCTTAAAAGGTGCAAAAATACATAAGTTTTTCATAAAATTAACGACTTTTTTCATGAGTTTTACGATTTTTCGCGAATTTCACAATCGCATCACGTTTTTTTTTGTATCTTCAATTTCGAATTAATGGGGTTTCGCATAATTCGAAATGTTTTTTTTTGGTCATTTGAATTTAGAATTAACGAAGTTTCACTGTATCAGTTATTTGATGTAGATCTTTTTAAGGTATTATTTTTTCATTATTTTATCAACATATCTTACTCAAGTCAGAATTCTATTGCTAGATCTCCACCTATCGTATTCTATTATTTATAATATACATGTTAGACATAACCATTGTTCTGCTGATTTGAATATTTTTAAATAGAATTTACAGTTGAATTTATAATTTACTTGGAATTGAAGTCTTCTTGCTTGACAGAAGGCTTCTAAACGCACTGAAATGTTTAATATTTATCAATTCATGGGTTGCATTCTCTCTGTCGCTGTATTTCTTCGTTGAGCACACAAACAATTCAACCAAGCAAGTGTTGACTCGCAACCTGAAGGGAAGAAATGGGTTTCTTATTTCCCCGCAGAATATATGATAGTCCCGCCACATTTCCTGGAGCTGATATGCACTTCCTTCACAGCTGAAATAGATTAACGTACCTACCCGGGAGGTTTCGAGAAATGTAACTTTGCCGACATTCCAGTTAGCGCTGCTGAAAGGCAGTGCGGGATGTACTTAAATTGTGTTTCTGTGAAAGAATGAGACGGCGGTTGAATTAAACCGGAAACTTTGTCAAATTATAAAGGATTATTATTTGAATTTAGATTAATACTGTCACCAGAGGGTTCGAGCGTAATACGGTTTGGACTTTTTCTTCTTAGAAAAGATAAAGAAAGCACGTTCGTATACTTTTCGTGACATACAGATTTGGCATAGCATGACATATATTCTATCTATGAAGAGAGCGAAGTTCAATCGAAACAATTATCTTTTGATTAACAGTAATGTATATCTATGTCATCGATATCATAATAATAAACGCCAATAGACAAAAACAATGTTTATTTTAATTTAATAGTTAAAATAGATTTTTTCACTAACACCAAACACAAAATTAGATATTTTAATGTATCTAATTTTCTTATTTTTTGTTGTCCCAATTTCAGATTCACATGTTATAATTAATGTTGTTTGTAGCATTAAGACATTTGCTTGGTGGTTGTGGATTTTAGTCTCGTCCGATATGAGTAACGTGATACGCACTCGTGGTCATTTTACACTTTTCAGAGGGTATATCCCCGGCTACGATCGCCGCTCTGTCGTGCTATCAAATAATTTGGTGAGCGATGATCATGGAAAGGTGGTGGTGGGAAAAATTAAAATGAAAACATTCAAGTTCGAATTGTGCATGTATTTAAATCTTTGGAAATTTATCATAATCTTAAAATCTAGCCTTAAGTCTAAACTTATTTCTACCTTTCTAACGTCGTGAACGTGGCGACGTCCTGGTCCGGCGCCGGCAACGCGGCGCTGTCCGCATCACGGCACGGCGCGGTGCCCCCGCGCGACTCTCCCTCGCGCGTCTGCTCCAGCGACGCCGAACGTGACGCATGGCGTGAGGCCCACCTCACGCTGGTCTCCTTCTGCGCTGGCGGCGGGGCTGGTTATCGCCATGATAACCAGCTAACCATCTCCAATGATCTTCGGCTCCGCCCTTTGTCTTCTTCTGTCCGTAACAGCGGCAACGTCAGGCTACATCAATCCACCTGACGCCGCTGTTGGTGGACTTCGAACGTCCTCCACTGCCTCCTTGACTGTCGCCTTGACAGTCAAGATCTCTTCGGACCACCTGGCTCTCCAGGGAGTCTTCTTCCTCCGCTGGGGTTCTTCGGCATAGTCCTCTCGACTGTCGCACTGACTAGCCGGGTTCTCGTCCCTCTTTCTTCTCGGCGCTTCTTGCGCGGTTCACTTAATTGATGGTCGGCCGAAGGCTATCTCATCTCTGCCGGCCGACGCGACGCCGTCGTTCACATCACCGCTGACCGTCTTCCGGCCAGCGGGCGCTCCGGCCCGCCGACCTTCTCGCACGACTTTTTACACTCACTTCACTATCCTACGGACTTCAACTGTCCTTTGTGAACTATCACTACCTACTCCCTTACCAACCAACTACCAACTCCCCGTGGGAGTGGCCATGCAGAGTTTTTATACGTTTCAACGTCCGCGCACCTCCTTACAACGTTTTGGCCACCTCCCTTCTATTCAACACTTAATTTTTATTTGTTAGGCCTAATTTTCGGTCACGCCTCTTAATATTATTTTACTTAATTAACAAGAAATAAACATCTTAAAATTACTACAACTTATAAATAATTTTATACATACAATTAATTACATTAACAATTAATTTATTATCGTATAACACAAAATTATTATTAATAGACCTAAAATACATTTACATAAACACTATCTAATTAACTATACATTTATCTAAATCTATACGATAAAATACAATTTAGGATACCTTATTTCTTAACTTATTTTCGGTGGTCACCCGAACTATGACATAATCACTAGCAAAAGTAATATTACTACAACTAGATTACGTATATAATTTTGTACATTTAACATTAATAGATGAATCCTCATCATTGTTAAATTAATCTACCTATAATTATCGTATTAAAATACCGAAATCCAGCTAACATTATCCTCTGCTGCTCTTACATATATGTCGTTATTAATAATTACGGTCTAATCAAACAATAAAGGGAATGCGCGTCTACATATGGCTTTGGCTGCATCGCCGGACACCACCCCGGCGAGGGGCTATACAAATTATTGCCGTTGAAGACGTACACCTCGAACGGAAGCAAGGCGGGAGCTGTCACTCAAATAATCTATGGAATTTTTCTACATGTAAGCCTAACAAAACGCGGAACTAGATTTATTGGGCAGTCCAGAATATTGCTGATGGGCCGTTTAAACTGTCAATTTTAGTAAACTAATAGCTTCCTTAGCGCCCAATTCGAAGAAAATTTAGTTAAAATCATGTTCCCTGTCTCTTTACAAACGAATAGCTTTTTAAATAACAGACGTGTTATTTAAAACACGTGTCCCGGCCGAATGACCAGGGTATCCTTAGAACAAAAGGCATTTTAAAATTATTGAACCCCTGGCTCCGAAATCTTACAAAAAAAACGAGACCACCCCGAAATTAGAAACGAATTAGGCGCGTTTTTCACAATAAATTAACATGAACACATCAAACGTTTTATGAATAAATTACCTGCACATATTAAAACATGTATTTTAAACAACCGAATGCTCTAAATATTTTAATAATTTGTTTAATATTAAATTTACTTTAATATTATAAGTTATGCTTTGTAATAGCATTTATCGTATGATTATTGTGAACCTTGAAATTATAATTTATTGATATTTGCATGTTTTATCGTTATGTACAAAACAACACATAAGTTAAAATATATAAATATATATTTTTTGTATTGAATTTTTATTTGTGGGGTATACTGTACTGAATTCGAGATTTTATAGGAAATATAGGGTATAAATTTATAGAAAATATTATTTTTGGAAGGGATAGATACACAAAATCTCCATGAAGGAAAGTAATGGATATATAAAATCAGTACATTCTAAATTAGTAATCCTCGGTGAATGCGTTCAAAACATTCGCCCTGATGTAAATTTACCTGTATTTCAGACATTCCCTGGTCCGGACCGCTGGTCAACCATATAAAGGTATAGGTGCGAAAAATTATACACTTATATTTTTTTTATATATCTTGAACTTAAATACATACATTAATAGGAAGTGAGCCAGTCGTCTCACTAGTATGAACATATTCATACTGCGATTTCCGAAATTCTTTTCACATTTCTTTCACCTGCAAAATGCAGCGAGGGAGAGGCCCGACAAAGAGGATAAGTAAAAGTTGGGATGGCCGAAAGTCGCGGCGCAACTTTGAGGTCCCCGGGGCCCTTTTAGCCCCGCGCCCGCAGAGTTAACCCTAATGCCGCCGCCCGTCTTCGGGGTGTCGGCTGATACGTGCGCGGCAATTTCGCCGTAAACGCCGTTTGAGTGATATTTCAAGGAAATAAATTTACAACTTTTATGATTAATATGTTTTCAACCAGCATTAGCCCGGCAAATTTGTTAGGAAAAAAAACTTTTTTTTCTTATTATGTAAAAATCTCTTCTTTTATATTGAAATTTATTTTAATCACTGATTGATTAGACAAAGTAGAGTACAGTTGAATCAAATTAACAATATTTTCTAAATTTTCCTGCCCATAATCTACCGCCAAATTGCCGCGAGCTGCCTTGAATGACGAATTCATATAAATCTGTCACTAAATCAGCCTAATATATATCATATCCGCAGTACTGAAATTTCTCTAGTCGCTCGGTATTAAAAATACAGATCTTCGCTTGAAAAGACGATTATAATGGCGAAAATATGTATTTGAATCGAACTTAATATTTCTAATAAAATGTTTAAGAGTTTTCCGAGAGTAATGGTAGTATTTTTACAAATATTTTTTTACTCATTTTTACAAATTCCAGGTTCTTTACTACAGGCATTTAGTTCAGTTCGTATGTTTGTGACCTCCATCGTACTGTTACAACATCGATATTAATAGCACCACCTTACTCCATAACTAAACTGGGATAAGTAAGGGTGGGTATAAAAAGCTTGGACTATCTTCAAAATAACTAACTAATCTACTAACACGCCGTTTCTCCGCGTAGGTAGGGAGAGAGAATGGAGCGCCATACTCTTGTCTTGACACACAAGTTTTACCGCATCTGAATTTATATATCTTCTCGTGCAAGCTCTTCAATTGTTAAGGATTCTAATAGAAGCATCTTCCATTCCTGGTTAACCTGATCGTGCCAAGTTTTTCGGGGCCATCCTTTATTTCTGGTGTAACACTCACTTCATATTATCTTTATTACCACTCCTCATTCATTCGTACAATGTGACCAAAACGCCTAAGCAACCCGTTTTTAATTCTATTTTACTACGTTAAGACCAGCATCATATTATTTTATAATTTATTTATTCTGTTCTTACATTTAGTCTCTTTTCATTCCTCTTCTACCTACTCGAAGCTTCACGTACGAACATCAGTATTGGTTTCAAAACTATTATAAGACCGCTAGTCTGGCCCATGTTGACATTCTTCCCTTAGAATTCCTTTAGTGAATTTATTCACTTTATTCCCTGCACTCACCCTCTTTTTGATTTGATTTGAACTATCTATGATCTACACACATTAAAATGATATCGTTAATTACTCACATTTTATTTTATTAATATATTATTAATCAGATACAAAGTGGAGTCGCCTACTAAAGTTCATAGATATCTGCTGTATCTAATACCAAATTAAATATGTAACCAGAAAAAATAAATATCGTACCACATTTTTTCTAAGAGCACGTAAGACACACGCATTATAATTTGATTTCAAATATCCGGGAGCGACACTTTAAAAGAATTTGTCGGAAAGGATAAAAGCTTCAGATTATGTTTTCAATTTGTCAAGTTCTCTTGTCTTGCCAGAGCAGGTGGCCTCCCTGCAAGGTGGTTTCACTAAATCCTTTTTAATGTTGGCAACGCTGACGTGAAAGAAAGAGATATGAGGAAGAATCACGTTTAAGAAAATTGTGAGCTTTATAAATAACAAGATTCTGTTGAAATAATTGCGTTAGCTCTCGCTTTTTATTCCGGGATTTTTTTTTATCAACTGATTATGGCGGAGTATTAAAATAATAGCAGAGGCTTACTTAAAACTTCAGAATTTGTATAATTTTCTGAAAGATAATCAAATCATTCTTTATCGGTTTTCCGATTTCTGAGACGGTTGCTTTTTTACAATCCAGTCCAACAATTTATGTTACATTTTATCTTTTGTATATCGCTAGACTAAGATTTTATTTTAATTGAATGTAGCAGGTAAATAAAAAGGAGGAGACGAGTGCCTTTAGGAGTAGCGATGTTTGAAATATTTAGTCCAGGTAGAGAGGCGATATCTTAAGGAGTGGGGTACGATGACCATATTTTCCTCAGGATCCTAAGCGCAGCTAAACAAATTAATTTCGGGAGGAAAGGGTAGGGAGACTAGAAAAAAGTAGAGGATCTTGGTACAAGGCGAAAATCAGTAAAAAACATTAGGATTTCAATTAAAATTATATTTGTATCGAAGGAAGTCAGTAGACTCGGGTGAGGAGATTGCAATGTCTTTGTTTTGTGGAGGGTCTTAAAGAGTAAATATTTAAAAGATGAATCAGTCAAAATTTTTCGATAATGTAGATTATCGACAGACACAGACAATTTAGTTTTATGTGTATGCATGTAGATAAATATATTCAAATAAAAATTTAGGCTTCTTCTTGACCATAACAAACCACCAACCAAACAAACACAAAAGACCAACCAAAACAGGAACATATTAAATTATCTCGAGATTTTTTGTTGATATTATTATTGATATTATTATTGTGTAATTTAATACTCAAATTACTGATTATTTACTGATTATTGAACATACCAATATCAATATGCTTACTTCCAACAAAGCTCTTAAAATATATTTTCTCTTTCATAATGAGTATTATTAAGGATGTCGGTAAATATATTTTCAGATTGTAATTTGAAGAAAAAATCAACCCTAAAATAACGTGTTATATTTATTCATGTTGTTTTGTTTCATGACTGTTAAAGCTGAGTGACCTAGATGTAAAATATAAGTACACAAAGTTTAATAACATTATACTAGCCATATACAGGTATTAAATATTTTATCATTTTCATTACATTAAACTTTTAATTTTGAATTAAATTAAAAATTCACGTGGTTAAATAATTAAACACGATTAAATTAAACCACTGCATCTTTCAAGGAATATTTAAGAAACTTTTTTTGTGCATATGTATCAACTTGTCTTATGAAATTATAAGTCTTTTAGTTAAATTTGATAATTTAGTGGTAATCGCGTCCCAATATAATAACCATACAAAATACAGATGAATATTTTGACTTTTTGTCATTGCAAAAAGCCAATTCCATTTTAAGAAAATGGCTGTGTGAAACCTAAATGAGTGCTTCTTTTCGACTTTATCGACGTAAATTTATTAAAATATCTTAATTTTAATGATTGTTATTATGATACACATTTTTTATTTTGTTTTTTTTTTTTAATTCATCGAATTTTCGAAAAAATGTATGGCGACTTATAACGAATGATATCTATGTTAATCGAAATTGCGTTAATATGCAGATGCGTCATCGGTGACTAACCATAAATGTAATCCAAGTACGTGTAAGCAAAACCATGTTTTGTAAATGTAAGGCATGTAATTCTTATTGTAGTCATGTAATCCACTGTTTTGTAAGCCATGTTTTGTAATTGTAAGCCATGTTTTTTTAAGGTTTATACCAAGTACGTGTAAGCAAAACCATACTTGGATGGCCTTTCCTTATTTCTTCGTATAAGTATCGCATCCACACATCACTCTCAGCATCACGGTCCCGTTGTAGACTGAGTGAGAGAAAATATAGGCTACCTGGATAGCTTTTAGACCTTGAAAAAATTCTGTAGCAGGAAGTAGGCAACTATTTCATTCTAAATGCGAGCCTTTTCGGATATGTTAGTTCCCAAATATTTTAATTGAGCAGTGTTATCATAAGAAGATCAATGTATCAGAATATTTTCTATGACCTGACATTCGAGACTCCATACATATTCTATTGGAAAATTTTTGGAAAAGTTTGTTACTAACTCATTTTACAAACTGCTAAAATTTATCTAAATTGATGTATTTGTTGTTTCTAAAACATGCGCAAATCTCTATAAAACTCTCTGCATTAGCCAGAGAACAGCATTTAAAGCGACTGTCTAGAGATCATATTCTCTCTCGGGTGGGGAGTTAGCATTCGAATCCTGTCGAGATTTGTAATTTTTGAAGTTTTTTAGAATGTCAATTATTTTTTAAGGAAATTATTTTGAAATATTGCTATAATCATCTATTATTATATTATATTACAAGCCACTAGTTGCGATATAATACTCTATTAGATATAAATCACTTTTCCAAACATTCGTCAAGTGATGCCGATAAAAACCTTGGCAAGCATAGTTGTTAAAAAGCATATAACAGTGCCCATTGGCTACTTTTTTGCGATAATAATCTTTTTTTTAACATACTCAAATATATAAAATTATACCTACCATTATCAAAAATAGAATGATTTTCCATGCGACCATTTTCAACATTTGTACCATTTATCCGATGCAAAAATAGGTCCCGATGACTAAACCACAAAACTGCCAATCGAAGTGGACCTCGAAGCGCAGCCTGGCTAATTGACCTCTGCAGCTTCCACTTTCTCTATTTTGTAACTAATTCCGCTGCCCCGGCAGAGCTAGCCCGGCCGCGCCGTGCGGGAATAATGGAGGCGGTATAGCGGGCTAAACATTGGCTACAGCAAAAAGCTTTTTATAAAAGCACACACCGGGGCAAGTTTACCCCACCTTACCCGGACGTGTTCGGCCATTGTTGGACTTTCATTGTTAGCCTTAACCTGTAATAATCTTGCACGACTTGTAATGCAATCGGAAGAGCTTTTGTTAGAAACTTGCGTTAAATTTGTATTAACCGTTCCACTCATAAAAAACTGCCATAAAGGATTGCATTTCGAGTAATGAGAAGTCAATTAAAATTTCAGAATTATGCACGATTTTGATAATCAATCATTAACAATAGCTTCCCTCGTGATGTCAAAAATGCACCTTGTAAAATAGTTACTGTTGAGCACATTTTCATAGTTTATAACTAGAGGATCATTTTCATGTAAAGTATTCATATTTATGTCACCAAGAATCATAAAATTATCACTAGTGTTTACATTGCTAATGATTGTTTCAATTTCATTTATATATTGCAATGTATTCTGATTTGGTGGTCTGTACACCGATAGTATATGGAAATCATATATGCTATGTGGGATCTTGAATTTACCGTAGACATTTTCACAATAAATCGCGTTAATCTTATGTCTATAAAAGGCAAACTTATTTTTAATGTACAATAAAATTCCACCACCTGAATTATGTTTTCGACTGTAATAATAATTTTTGAAACCTGGTAGGTATATTAAATAAATTTGTAAATTGTTCCTCTATGTTTGTCTCACAAAGCATAAGAACATCTATAAAAGTCAATAAGTTCTATTAATATTGTCCCAGTATTTATATATAGATCTCGCATTAATTTATAAAACACTCACCAAGCTCGAATATCTGTCTGAGAATTTCTTCATCCATCGATCAATATTAGTTACCCTTTTCAAATCAACTTCTTTATTATAATCCAGAAAACTGTACGACATATTCGTATTGTAAAAACTTAAGATCATCGATATTGTCTTCTTATAAAATATTTTGTTTTTGTGAGAAGTTACCTTATAATTTATAGTGTAGAATTTATTGTTGCCTGTTCGCAAATTAATATCATACACTCAGTAACTCCATGTTTACAGAAGTACATGTAAATTATTTATATTATATAATTATTTTTTATTTATAATTATGTTATATGATATATAAGTAAGGTTTTCTCCCCGACATAATTATAGTGAAATATTAATCAAATTTTAGCACATTGAACGTGCCTTGTGAAATAAATTTTTAGCATTTAATTTCATAACAGATACATGAAATTTACGAGCATTCTTCAGTTCAACTAATAATTACCGAGTATTTTAGAAATAGTGTAGTTGGGTTGGGAGACAAAAATGAAATAGCAAAATGCAAAAATCACTGGATTTTTTTAGTCATTTGGTGAGTAACGCATTTCTGACGATATTTTCCAGGCGTTTCGCGAAAAAGCTCAATCGCAACATTTTAAAATAACTTTCAAATTTTTTTCGGTAAGACTTTGCGCAATATAATAATTTATCGCTTATACTTCAAATGGGAGCTTCTTCCATATTATGTCAGTAGGACTGCAACATTTTTGGACTTTAAAATATATTTACAAATGTAAATTATAAGTAAATTCGTGTTTATTTCTCAATCTTATTTGATCTTTACTTTTTATAAAGTACGCAAACATAATGAAATATTTAAATCAATAAAATGATATTAAGAGAATAATCTAAATATTTTTCATTCGTTTTATCAAAGTAATGTAACAAAATTACAAAAATTTTATTAAACTGTATTTGCCGGTGAACTATTACTGAGCGATTATTGATTTGAATTTTTTTCACATTCAAATTACTGCGAGTGTAATTTAATTCATTAATCTCATAAAGTACAGCTCATTTCTGTTTATCCCCCTTAGAGCCCCTCCCCATCTCGTGTGGACTCTGGTTTCCATTAAGGCGTTGGGTGGTAAACCTTAACTAACCCCGGGATTTGCGGTTTTCAGCTCACACCACCCCGAAGCCTCTTATTCCATACCGAGGCGATAGAGGTTTGGCCAAGAACTGAAGGCTCTCTAAATAGTTGCGAAGAAACAATAAGAAAATGGTAAAATCATTGCATTAGTTGCTTTTACTGAATGAATTTAAGGGAACAATTAAATTAAAAATATTTTATTACTTTACTATATTGCTTATGTACCTATTCTTCAATTTAAATTTATTTTACAAAATACTTTTTATATTATTTTGTTACCTTTTAATATTATAGTTACTTGAAAACAGTTGAAAACATATTTATATACATATAAAATGTCATTATTAAAAACAGTAATACTAGTATGATACAAGAGACATAAAATCATTAAACGATAATATTACGAGAGTTTGTGGATATGTTTGTGGATAAAATTCATTTTGGCTTTTCTATATATATCTATAAAACAAAATAATTTCATATGTTAATACCAATTTTAGAGTGAAATTTAATTTATCCAACTGACTGATCAATTACTTCTTATAAATCTTTGTGTTACTATAACAATTTACAGTATTGCGTTTTGAAACAATTTCAAAATAATATGTAAAAGAGCGATAATTCCTTCATACACATTAAAATTTAAACACAAATCCAGGCAACCAAACCAGTTGTTCGCAACCGATGTACCACAAGCTATCAGATGTGAGGGAGAGTGTAGCAAAATTTGTTATAGAGAATACTTTTCAAGTAGTTCTTACTACTATCTTCTTAATACTATCTACTCGAAGTACTTTTCAAGTACTTCGAGTAGATAGTATTATGCTGTAATTAATTAACAATGAACATTTTCACAATAATACTAAAGCGGACACAGACGGTCGGTCATCTGGCGGCCACGGAGCAATGCTAATTCCGTGACGGCTTGAGGCTGTGATAGGTTCCCCGCAAAGGTTACGGACCGCGATGGAGGAGAGATCCACAATGCTCCCGATTTCCAGACACGGGGACTGTCCCGGCGCTAGCTTCTCTATCCACGTTTTACCAGAGAAGTCGTATTTTGAATGCACCTTCGCGCGAATTTCCAAAATAAAACATGTTTAGTTTTTTTACATGGTAACCATTAACCATAATGAAATTATTTCAATTAAACAACGTCCACCCAAACCAGGTTTGGGTGGACGTTTATCTGTGTTCAAGTCCCGTGCTTAATTAAGTTAAATATTTGAAAGGAGGAGTAAAAATATAACATTTAAAACACTACTAATTATTATAGACCACGCTTGTCAATTTCTATTTTATTTTTTCTATGATATCTTAAATTACGAAAAATCTTTATTAGAAAGAACTGTATATGATTTTCTCAAATTTATTTTGTTTAGGTGAAATACGCAAAATGGGTTTATTCTATGCTTAAAAAAGTAAACATTCTTCCAGGTGTCGTAACAATTTAAAAAAATAATATGGCTTGATGCCAAAATCGTTGAAAACCACTGAAGCTCACGACATTAATAATTCAGTTAATGCACACATTAATTTTTGAATATCTTATATTTAAAGAAATATAGGTGGATATTTAATATTTCAATTTAACAATTTACTAAATACGGACGTGATATATTTTATAATTAAAAACACCATGATATAATTTAATTACTCGCATTATTTATATGGTTTTGCCCAATCATGTATGAAACGAATTGACTGTGATATGAAATTGTTTTAGTGAATGCTTTAAGTACGCCTGCAGCCTGTTCCAAGCGCCGAGAGTCATCGCTAATGGGAACAGCTATCCAATGTTGTTTTAATACGAGATGTTTGCACTCATCACCTTGAATACTATAATACTAGCTTCAACTCGTCAAAAATGACGGAACCTTGATTTGTGTTTTTGCTAAGCTCTAATGAAAACCCCCGCCCGCTCAGAGATGGCCTTGACATGAGCAAGGAAAGAGCCCGACATATCAAAAATCACTCCAAGATGTCTGATATTCCTTTCAAATTTAATGCTCGTGCCCCCTAGTTTTATGATCGGGGGCTGAAAGTAGACAGTCCAATATGTGAATGTTGTTTGGAGGAGAACCTCCCGACCGTGTATTTTTTGGCTGCCCATCATGAATTTCTTTTTACGCTGAAAACGCTTTTGAGCTGAAACTTTGCAAGCAGACTCGTGGCGACGATAAAAATGGTCTAACAAATTTTCGTTTAAAAAAATTAATTATAGTATAATTTTGGATTTTTCAAAATTTTAACGTTTTTTTCAAACTGGAAACCATACAAATGATAAAGGAGCCCGACGCGTGGAGAAGGCGCGAAACCTGTTTCAATTAGTCTGACTAGAGCCATGGGTCTGATCAGATGGTTTCGCCGACGCTGTGCCTCCCTATGCCAATTATTACGTTTTCAATATTCTATAAGTTTTAAGGATAATAATATACATGGAATAGATTTTCCAAAAAAAATTCTATAAAACTTTAAGCGACTTTCAACGAAATTCTCCGTATTAAGCAATGGTGACCTTAACATCAACATCCATCTTTACAACCACACACACGCACACACACACTCACACACACACACCTCACCCCCCAAACATCATTGAAAACATTGTCACTCCAGTTTAGCTTTGGCGTTCTGAAGCGTCTGTATACTGCTGGTCTAGTGGGCAGCAATTATGTATGGTACCTACAAAGTTTAGACTATCGGAACTATTAAAATAATCTCGCTGCACTACAAAATAACTACCATCTCAATTAATAATAATTTTACTTAAAATTTGATTAAATCTTAGACCGTCATACTGCAAACCAGTATCGGCAGTCGGCCATCAACATTGACGTGTAAGTTTCGTGGGGCCAATGTATCGAAATAATTATTGTGACTTGTTGCAATTGAGTGGACTGAAAACAGAACAAAACGCGGCGCGGCATGCGACAAAACACCGCAAATCGGCGACAATAAAAGTACGAACCGTTTCATCGGTCCGAGCCCGCTGGATAAACACGGCCGTACAGAGTACAGAGATATGTCCCGTGAAATATTGGTTCAAAATTCAATTCGTCTGAAATATTGGCGCCAAATTCGATTCGCGTTATTTTTCCGCCATATGTTTGTTTTGCTCTCTGCCGTGTAAGCGGAGCGCAGCCGACCGGCCGGCTGTATGGATCTGTTATTGTTCGGTTTAATTAGTTTGCACAAATCATAATGCAAAGTGATCTGTAGTTCGGGTGTAATTGTACAGAAGTTTGTGCGCTGCGAGCGCTAAACAGATGATTGGGTTTTCAAACAATTATCCGTGCAACTTTATAATTGATGTATTTTGATAATCCGAAGTGGAAATATAATAATTTTGTAATTATTTTTAATGGTCTTGTGGAACAATGAAATAATAATTTATTAGTTGCGATCGTAAATAATAGAGCTGAGTCCAAATATATATTTTCATCTCGTTTGGGATTATGCTCCCAAAAGATTTTTGGAATACATCTCAAGGCTTTCCTAGTCCACGTCACACACTACGTCTCAGAGATTCGAGCACTATCTCGCTCACCACTTCAATTATTGGTCAATTAGCATTCGATATTCCGTTCGTCCGTTGAGTGAATTTGAACCTCTCCTGCTGCAGTCAAAATGATTTGTAATACTTTTTGTTAGTTTATTTTTTTTCAGCATTTATATTTATCATTTATATTACTTGTAGGTATCTATAATTCTAGGTGACGTTAGTTTATGTCAAGACTCGTTATTAGATTGAACGTCGTGTATACGGATCATTCCCGCCAATTTCAAGTGGTGGTTCTGAGCTTAGCTCCGATATAATATCTCAACGCGCGTACACATCACCGAGTTCTCATTTATATATTGTTAAGTTGTAAATTTGAATGAAATATACTCCATGCGAGTAATTTAAATTCGAGGTAGGTACTAGAACGCTCGTTTGCATGATAAGACCGGTTGACATGCCCGTGTGCACGTCTAGCCGTAATCTCTATGGTGCGGCGCATGGCGTCATCTAAGGTTATAAATTTGACAGCAGTCGGGCAAAGGGCCATTTTAACTCAAACTTTCAAAATGTAACAATTGTGAAGTCCGGACTACGTCCGCGGCCATTTGGCGGTCCGATAAGATTTTGCAGAATTTACGCGTGACATTTAGATTCCAACATTGCGTGACAATTATTATATAAACTTTGTCTGATTTCAGGACTTTTTATTTTTACACTACATGTAAACCTAATGACATCATCTCATAATTTGTGCATAGCATAAAAATGCAAATTAATATGCCACCCGCGGAGGGCGTATATACCATCATGATAAATTTAATATTACTAGACGACACTGAGGGCCGGAGGGTATCGATCACTGGGAGATGGAATCATCTGAGGTCAATATTTCACAATGGAATCACCCCAAGTATAATTCACGCCAAGGGAAAGGTTCCACATGAAATGTTATGCCAGATCATTATTCAAACCTTGTCTGATGCAAACTGACGTCCATCCTGGAATTCTAGGTTAATTCTAAAAAAAAATTGGTTTTTGGGTTTTTGGTTTTAGAAAAAAAAAAGGTTTTTGGACTTATAGTTTTCGAAAAAAAAATGGTTTTTGAGAAAAAAGAAATTGGGTTTTTGGTTTTTGAAAAAAAAATGGTTTTTGGGTTTTTGGTTTTTGAAAAAAAAATGGTTTTTGGGTTTTGGTTTTTAAAAAAAAAATGATTTTTGGGTTTTTGATTTTTAAAAAAAAAATTTGTACGAAACACTGACATTTTTTCAAAATGTTAACTCTGTATGTAATTTTCCAAACAGCTAAAACGTGACGTCACATTAAAATTATTTAAAATCCCCCAAATGTGACGTCAAAAACTAAAAAACACCCTGTAGAATATTTCTTAAATAATCATAAAATATAATCCCCCCTGCGAAGCTAATTTCGAAAAAATGACATTTTGTAACTCCAAAAAAACGTGCTAAGCAATTACCACCGCTAGGCCATGTCTTTCGAAGGGATCATTGGTAAGGAGCTACGCGCTCGCGGTAATCTCGCTTCTCTACGACGTTCCCCTAAAGAGTTATCGAAAAAAGAGTTAATTTCGGTTTTAAGCGAGTAACAAAAGCAGGTGAGTATATATAAAAAAATGCGTAAAATATGGACACTCTATCCCTCGATCGAACCTTGTATTCAATTTGAGATTTTCTTTTAAACTGCGTCTACAGTGTAAAAAACGCTCTAAATAAACTACTTCCGCTTGGCCATGTCTTTCGAAGGGATCATAGGTAATAAAAAAGTTGCGGTCGGGCAAGCGCTACGCACTCGCGTTAGTCGCGTCTCTTTACGACGTTCCCGGACCGAGTTATTCAAAAAAACGTTAATTTCGGTTGTAAGCGAGTAGCAAAAAAAAAGGTGAGGGTAAAGAAAATTTATAAAATGCGCAAATGATGGTCACTCTAGCCCTCGATCGAAACACATATTCAATTTCAGATTTTCATTTAAACTGCGTCTACAGTCAATAAAACGCGCTAAAAAATTACCACCGTTTGGCCATGTCTTTCGAAGGGATCATTGGTAATACAAAAGTTGTGCTCGGGCAAGCGCTACGCACTCGCATTAGTCGCATCTCTTTACGACGATCCCGGACCGAGTTATTCAAAAAAAATATTAATTTCGGTTTTAAACGAGGAGCAAAAAAAGAGGTGAGAAAAGAATTTCCCATGTAAACCGCGTCTACAGTCCCCGGGACGAAGCACGTCGCGAAAAACAGCAAAAAAGTTGCTTTTATGTTTTTACGGCTCTAAAAAGAAAGCTACGAAAAATCCCAGCGGTAGAAAGTGAGAAGGGCCGACGGTCATTTTACAAAGGAACAATTTTTAATTTTTCGAAATTCAATCTAGAAATATCGCGCGATTGCAAATGAAAAACGCCTTTTTTAAATTTTCTCATTTTTCTTCATTTTGCTCAGTGTGAGCAGGGACGATTGGGGAAAAATTTCAAAAACTATATAAAAGTTCCGGAACATCCGAGAAATCGCGAATATGCAAAAATCTTCAAATTCTGACGAAAATCGCAAAGTTATTAGCGATCCCGCGTGGACCATTCGGAAAAGAGGATAATGCTATGAATGACCGCGGCTCCGCTGCGGGCGTACCTACCCTGCCCAAAATCTGATAGAATACGCGGGCGCGCTACGCGCGCAATTCTTGTTAAAATCAGCGCGATCGGGCTCTGCTCGGGTTTTTTATTAAAAAAACTAAAATAAATAAATGCTTCATACATATAATCAAAGTCATCGGCAGTGCAATCTCAATAGACGTTCCCTTCGTGCTGTAAATCATGCTATGAACTTTATGAAATATGTGCTTACATACTAAAATTGTGCTTTTTGGTTAGTATACTCTATTTTATCCACATGCACCGCTATATTTGATATAAATTTAACTTCTGGCGTGTCTGTGCACGCTATAGTTACCTACAAATAACCTCAAAATAACTAAATTTTGACATGCCAGTAGCGGAAGACAAAGCACTTCAGAAGGTAAATTATGTCTCTTTTTCTTATTTTTAACAGCGTAAATTCTACCTACTATAAAACCCCATATAGGAATAATGATTTTAACCAGATTTTAAAATTGAAATAATTTTTATTATGTTTACATTCCATAACTTTTTTTACTTGAATAGCCAATTCAGAATATTATCAGTGATTTTAT
This sequence comes from Agrypnia vestita, assembly GCA_016648135.1. Taxonomy (NCBI): domain Eukaryota; kingdom Metazoa; phylum Arthropoda; class Insecta; order Trichoptera; family Phryganeidae; genus Agrypnia; species Agrypnia vestita. The sequence goes on along the minus strand of JADDOH010003197.1, from coordinate 82,615 downwards.
TAATTCCATTTGATTTGCTGCTTTTATTTAAGTTTTAATTTGTATATTCTTATTAATTCATGATATTTCCAATTGTCACTCAATACTTGCTATTCTTTGGAATAAATTCAACCACAACTTCTGTGATATTGTTAATGTTTCTGTAATATATTAGATTGTTAATTGAAACTTTTTTTATCTAATTGACCTTTCCCACCTGCAGAGAATTATAAAATCAAAACTAGAAAGATATGGTATAACGCATTAAGGTAGTAAAAAAAACGCCATGTATTGTGATCCTACTGAGCCAGCCCATGAATAGAATTTATTTCAGAGAGAATTCACACGTAGCAATATCATGTCTTATCATATCTTTTATCAATTTGTCTTATCATATCTTTTGCAATTGATAAGGAAGCCATAAGACTGAACTCAGCAAACCATAACTCGAAACACTTATTTTGATTCTCAAATCATGACCAATCAATTAACATTCAAATTCAAATTCGGAACATTTATTTTGATTCTTAATTTAATGATCGACAAATTCATATAGAAAATTCGTTCTCGGAACACTTAGTTTGAATCTCAAATAATGGCCAAAAATTTCACATTCAAATTCAAACTCGAACAAATTCAAATTGAAACATTACCTGCTTTGTGCAGTTTTTGTATGAATAAGCCCCGCTTTATTATTTTACCAGCTGATTGGCCCGGCTTCACTCGGGACCATAATTCGGTAAGCATAGAATTCTATTGACGTCTCTTTTTTGCTGGTTTCGGCACCCGTGATTGGATTGCCTTGCTAGGCCGTCTTTGCTTTGCCAAATTATAAACAGATATTTTAGGGCACAATCATAACACTCTAGAGAGAACCTTCCAAAACTTTCTAGAGCATTTACAGAACATTCTGGAATCTTCTAAATCTTTCCCTTTTCAGAACCTTCTAGAGTATTATAATTCTTTCTGGAACCTCGAGACCCACCGATGCACTCCCCCACTCAATTTGAAACCTTATAGATCTTTCTGATAGCTTGTATAACTTTCTCCTTCCAGAACATTCTAGAGAATTCTTGAACCCTCTAGAACTTTCCGGAACCTTTTGAACTCGTCGACACACTCCGCAATTCAGTTTGGAACCTTATAGAACTTTCTGAAACTTTCTCCATCCAGAATTTTCTAGAGCATTCTGGAACCTTCTTTTAATCTCCTGGAACCTTTTAGACTCACCAATAAACTCAGTCACTCAGTTTGGAACCTTATAGAACCTTCTTGAACTTTGTCTTTCCAGAATCATCATTTCTCTTCTTCTTTCCAGAGCTTTCGGAAATCTTCCAGAATTTTCTAGAGCTTTGTCGAACGTTCTGGAATCATCTAAACTCACCGACATACTCCGACACTCAGTTTGGAACCTTTTAGAATCTTCTTGAACTTGAATCATTCTGGAACCGTCTAGACACGCTTATTTAGTTTGGTCTCTTATAGAACTTTTCTGAATCTTCTAAAAGTTCTCCTTCCAGAACATTATAGAGCTTAATTGAACGTTCTGGAACCTTCTAGACTCACAGACACTCCGTTATACTGTTAGAGAACGTTCGGGAATCTTCTAGAACGTTCTTCATCAAGAACATTCTGGAACTTTATCGACCATTCTGGAATCTTCTAGACTCACTCCGCTACTCAGTTTGGGACCTTATAGAACTTTTGGAAATCTTCTAGATCATTTTCCTTCCGAAATTTTCTAAAGCTTTATCAAACATTTTGGAACCATCTAGACTCACTGACATACCCCGACACTCAGTTTGAAATCTTTTAGAACCTTCTTAAACTTTCTATTTCCAGAACCTTCTAAAGCATTCGAGAACCTTCATGAACATTCTGGAACCTTCTAGAACCCCAGATACACTCCACCACACTATTTGGAACGTTAGAGAACTTTCTTTAGAATAATAAGGAATCTTCTAGAACGTTCTCCTTCCAGAATATTCTAGAATTTTATCAAACATTCTGGAACCTTCTACAGTCACCGACACACTCCGCCACTTAGTTTTTAACGTTATAGAACTATCCGGAATTTTCTAAAACATTCTCCTTCCAGAACTTTCTAGAGTGGATTTTTACGGAACCTTCTAGACTTACCAACACAGTCAGCGGGCCCATTCTGGAACAATCTGAAGCATTTGCAGCCTTCCCATAACAAAACAGTGTGCAAGAAAGCACATTTTCGTCACCCACTCCCACCCACGCTCAGCCAACTCCACCAAAGTCGAATACTTTTGTTGTGACACCAAGGGCTATATACATATATATATATATATATATATATATATATATATGTTATAATGAAGGTTTTCACGGGTGTTAGAAATGTTAGTATTAATTTCTTAAAAATAATATACTAGCGCACAAAAATCAATTAAATAAAACCACCGACACAATAGAAGCAACATCGAGTACAAAGCGCATCACAAGGAGCCAAACAAACGCCATTAAGGCCAGCAACGGCCGGGAACACCCAATATTACAAAATTCCCAAAAATCATTAAGGCCAATAATGACCACAGTACCCAAATTTAGACTTTGACTTACCAGACCTCACTTGGTAATAAGCTTCCAATACGAACGGACGTGCTTGCACTGCCCCTCGTGACGGAAATTTATTAACAAGACAACCTGAAGATGCCTGTTGTGATTCAGGCGAAACGTCGGTTGACGAATAGTCCTTCTGAAGACCAGATTTTAACGCGGGTTACCCCCAAAGAAATTAATACTAACATATATATATATTGATTAAACGTCAAAACTCTGATTGCCGCAGAAAAAATAAAATTACCATGTGCAAATTAAAATTTCGAAATATTTAACTTTAAAATGATACAAATATTAAATAATGTATATATAATATTTGTACACATTAAATTATTTCTAAATATTTTTTTTTATGAGCTGGCAATAAAAAGCTGGACAACACAGTGCTGAGGAAATTATAATAAATATATCTTTTTATAAAAAATACGATAAATTTGGGAAAAAACATATACTTTTTGAATAGTCGCCTAGGGATCAAGTGGTTGAAAGCTCATCCCAAGAGATCTATATTGACTAGATGTATATTGACTAGCTGTAACCCATCAAAAATCATTGTATTTTTACATGTCATTTTCTGAAGAATATATGTTTTATAATAAAAAAATAGGTTTAAAAGAAAAATGTTTTCATAAAAGAAGTTACGAACATTACAGTAAGTTAAGGACAAACATACGAAAATTATTATTATTGGGATTATTAGTTGCGAAATATGACTGAACCCCCGGAATTTAGTCGATTTTAGATGGCTGCATATTTTTTGAATAAAATCTTTAAAATAGCGCGATTCTGGTATATTTTCAAAACAATTTTTTTAGATAGGATATGTTTTATTGTTTGCTTGCTTATGATTTGCTAAGTAGATGGGGATTCGTAACTGACCATCAAATTAGTCCTATTTTACATATCATAGTCGTTTGGTTTGAAAATAGTAAAACACGTATTTTATATACGTACCTTTGTTTTCAGTTTAATGAAAACTGTTTTATATACAAGTATCAATATTTTAGCACACATTTTAATTAAAGATTTTTTCGGATAGGGCGTGGGAATCTGACACGCGCTGAATATGCGCGCCTGTCATTCGTTTGATTATTTTAAAATGTAAAATGAACCCAAATGAATATTCATTGACACGATAAAAATTCAACCCAAAGTGGCGTTGACTGCTCTGGCATACGAGCACATGCAATCCCATGAGGCTCGAGTACTGTAACTCAATCCAAAACTGTTTACACCTACTGCAAGTAGAATTGAAATCAAACATAATAATTTCTTTGTTTGTCCGTCCGTCCGTCTGCCTGTCCCCGTAACTTCTTATAACGTCCGTAATTTCGTTCGAATTCACGGCCAAAAAAAAATATGGGGCTTGAACCCCGGGCCACAAAAGCCGAACCGGCCGTTTTGCGCATGTTTCCAAGGCCGCCTCCCTGTGCAGCGCCAAAAAGATGCTATACAAAATATACTAGGGCTCAGCAATTGCGCCAACCAATATTCCGTCATTTTCGACGTTGAAGCTAACATTATAATATTTTATTTTCACATCTTCATAGCAACTCCCTTTCACATGCACTAAACAACAAATAAATAAAAAATCAAGGCAGAGTGTTTGCAAAATCATCCCTTCGATTACTTCTGTGAACATGAGTCTGATTGAAATTTATTAAGCTTGTCTATCATAATTTATACAGATAATTTAACTGTAAATGGTTACGGATATTTTACACGAACCGTAAAAGTATTCGTAGTTTTTAAAGTCTTTTCTGCGACGTCTCTCAAAGGTAGAATCAAAGTCGTGAGGACGGGGCGCCAAATACTAGATAGTTTGTAACTGTCATCTCTATTGAAATTGAGATATTTGTATATTTCAATTGACCCCCTCACTAATCTGCGTATATGGCGCGGTTCTGTTGATAAGATTTTTGTCTTGTCGTATCTGATGAAGTGACAGAGAATCCCTTTGGATGCGCATGTTCGCAGATTGCCGATATATTGGATTTGTTGTTTTTAATCGCTCCAATATGTTCCTCCAGACGTGTAACGATATTGCGTTTGGTTTGCCCTATGTAGAACGCTCCACAATCGCATGGCTCTCTGTATACTCACAACAAAGTGCATATAATTTACGCCCTCGGAAACATTAATCAGTCCGCCCTATACCTCCGCGGGTACATGTCGTTCTCATGATGATGTTGAATACGACTTCAACGAAACTTCGAGAATCGTTACTCGGAGAAACATACGCATAAAATATCCGTAACCATTTACAGTTACATATGTCTAACGACCGTTAAAATAACCTTAAGTCTTTAATTATACAGATGAGCTTAAGTTTTATATTATGCTACATGTTTTTTAAATCATTCTTTCTTAGAGGATCTTAAAAATATTTTTTCTATTCGTTTTCTATTTCCTCCTAATACAAAATATATAAAAAAAAGTTCAAAGTATTTATAAATAATTTAACCCATAAAACAAAGTTTTTACCCAAAAAAAAGACCTGTATGCAGAATTTTTCATTTGGTGTTATTCAAACTTCATCTCTGTATAGGAAGGCTGCTTCTAGGAATTACTAATTTTCACCTGTACTGATAAAGATCATACCTAACCTTTCGAGCGCCGTTCTTAGCATCTTGGAGAAAAAAATGAATATTGTTTGAAAATAATCCCAGATTTTGTGTAAAATAATTACTTTTTTACTTGTTACTTTACGAAAAAAAATAAAAACACCTAAATAAAAGAAACTCAACTAAAAAATAAAAGATTGAAAAGTTAAAATTCAACAAATCGTGATTTTTATATAGAGAATACAACCACCCTTCGCGGAGCAGCGACTGAAACTGTGGAAACCGAATGAAAGCGAATTTAATTCTGAAGTGCATCACTTTGGAACGTTTATTTTTAGCACTCGTGATTCGTGTTCTATCGATTGCTATATTTACATGTAAAATTGGCCAACGTATCGCAGAGTAACATAAAAAAATATAAAAACGGCAAAAAAACTATAAAACGAACGCTATTCCTTGGACATGCAATTTGGAAAAAAAAAATTCCCATAGACCTGACACGCAATATTGCACCTCGATACCAGTTTTTTGCCAAATTATTAAAAAAACCGAAAACTTAATTTTGAGTGGATATCAAAAAATTGGAACAAGTAAAAAAATCGAAAAATGAGCATAAGATGGCGCCTCTAACTATTGTTCAAACGTGATATTCGATTTTTGAATTTCATGCAAACACAGTCGCAGAAACATTGCGCTCGGTAAAATAAAGCCCAAAAAAGGGGTTTTATTTTTATCACGCCGCGAGAAACAGACGGAAGTAAAATTACAATATTACAAAAGAAAGACGGCTGGATTTTGAACCTTTTGCACTATTCATATTATCGATTTTTTTCTTAAACACCATGTTTAATTGCAAATGAAAAAGGGTCTAAAAATGAAAATATAATTTCTTTTTTGAGAAGGGCCCAGCGGGAGGAGGAATGAGAGGGAGGTCACGAAAACTATAATAAAAATCAGGTCTCAGTGAGTGTTTCAGGAAAAGTTTTCATTTTCAGGATCGAACGAAAATTCGCAGTCATGAACGTTGCAAAGTGGTTTTTCGGATTAAAATGAAAAAAGCTAAATTTTGACTCAATTCTGAGTAGGAGAAACGTCCCGCGACGAATATATTTCCCAAAGACGTCGGCGGGCCGCGTCCGTTTAGAGAAAAGTTTTTTCATGAAAAACGAAAACAACCACAACAAATGCATGCCGACAAAACATGTCAACATACCATGCATGCCAAAAAAAATTACAGTTATTAAAATGCGTTGTCATTGACGTCGAGTTAACGTACGTATACACATGTACGTACGGTGGCGAAACCAATAAAAAGAATTTAAAAATTAAGATGTACCAATTAGAAATGTGTACAGAAAAATCTATCTATATAAAAAATATATTTTTACCATCGGGAATCGAAAATGGCATAAAATATTATATCATCTGCAGAAGATTACACACATGTATGTGTGGGTTAAAAGAAATATTTAAAAAAATGATGCAGTCATCGAGAGATATTAATTTTAAATGTACCAAATTCGAGATTTTATTCGGAAGGGAAGTGTACATAAAATTCAGTACATGCTAAATTAGTCATCGTCGGTGAATGCATTCAACATATTTTTTTGGATATTGCTGCCTTTGCTTTTATACCTTGTAACTTTGAAAAGTACATTTAAATGATCATCATCATCATCATCATCATTCTTGGCACTACAACCTTGGTGGGTCTTGGCCTCCTCAATAATTTTCCTCCATTCATCTCGTTCTAGTGCCAGCTCTCTCCAGTTTCGAAGCTCTAAGGCAGAGATGTCTTTGAGGACACTCCATCTTAATTTTGGCCTTCCTAAGCTCCTTCGCCCTATTGGCCTTGAGTTCAGCAGGCACTTTGGTGCTGGATGCTCGGACATTCTCTCCACATGACCCAGCCACCGAAGTCTTCCCAGTTTTGTAAATTTTGTGACGTTTGGCTCCTTAAATAGAGTATAGAGCTCATTTTTGTAACCTCTGCGCCAATGTTCATTTTCTAGAACCGCTCCGAAGATACGCCTCAAAAATTTCCTTTCAAAAACGTCCAGTGCTCGCTCATTCCTGTTAGTTAGTTCCCACGTCCCAGCTGCGTGCGTGAGCACTGGCCTAATAAGCGTTTTGTACACTAATGTCTTGGTGTTTCTGAACAGCAGTCTGGATTTTATCTGCTTTTGTAGGCGGAAAAAAACAGCGATTTTCGCTCACTATGCGCTTCTGGATCTCCTCTGTAGTATTATTGTTGCTTGTTATCAGGGAAGCTTATTATCAAGTGAGGTCTGGCAAGTCAAAATCTAAATTTGGGTATTTCGGTTGTAAGTGTGTGTGCCTATTTGGTATAATACTCTGATTTTGCTTGAGAGTTTAATCAAATGAATAAAGGAAAGAATTGATTTAGCTACTACTACTGATTTAGTTACCTGAAAAATGTAGAGAATGTTTGAGTAAAAGGTTGATTGAAATAGTTGATTGAAAGAAAGATGTTTATTTACAAATTTATTTCAGTGAATACAAAAAGGTTTCTTATATTTAAACTTACGGAGACATTTAACTAAATGATGAACTTTAAAGTTACAATGGAACTGAGGTTTCGGAACGATGTCAGCGGAGGCTGGTCTCCAGACTGGTCGGGGCGACGGATTTGACGCGAATGACGTGTTGATCGTTTCTTGAAAACATGGCGGATCACGATACGGACAGAGGTGTGCTCATAGAGGTCCCCCTCCAGTCTTCATACGACACCTCGCTGGAATCGTTCGTCTCCTCCCGATATCTGAAACGTAATACAAAAAAATATTTAAGATATCTTGTTTTTTATAACATTATTAATATTAATGACATTATCTTGATTACATTGGCAAGTTGAGTTATTTCCTTCAAAATCATTACCTAGTAAAAATATACAAAATAAAATTTCAACTAAAACTACAATATAAAAGAAAATATAAGATTAAATCGTAGAATAAAAGTGAGGGAAAATCAATAAGTAAATAAAGTAAGTATGATTCCCTTCATATAATAATATTTTAAATTTAAAGTTATTTTCTGTCTGGTATGATAGTTCAACAGTAATTTATTATAATAGTATTTTGATCCAATTATTGCATGTAATGTTTTCGAATTAAAAAAAAGAAATGATCTTAACATCTTTTGTAACTATGTTATATAAACAGTACTTTTATAAATATATACACAGTATATATTTTATGTTTTTTTTACTGATAAAAGAAAAATAATACCACTTATAATTTTTCGTTACATATTCTATTATATGGAAAATAATATTTCAGTATATGTCTGCCTTTACAAGCTAAATACATTTATTTTCTTACATTATAAGATTTCAAAATGTATTATGTATTATTCTATAAACCTTCGTGGAAAGTACACTCTTCTTCCAGTCCTTCAACCCCAGGTGTAGGGTTGTCGTAGTGCCGAAGGTTTCTTCTTAGGTGAGTCTGGAACTTCAGACGGTTGTGGTGGTCTTCTGTCTTTCGAGGATATAGGGTTATCTTTTTTGGTTTCTGCTGGGTCGACCTTGTTGTCATCGGTCATGAAGGCTGGTTTAAAATTCTTCTTTCTTTCCCATTTACGGCGATGACTGCCGTTTTCTCGTCCATCTAGTGAACCGGAAATGATCCATCGTAAGGCCGTTGCAGTGGCTCACGCACGAAGCCATTTCGGTGAAAAACATATCTCGCATTTTTTAAATCTTTGTGAACAAATATTTTGTTATAACTATGGTTTGTAGCTGGTATTGGGCGCAATGCCGACATTATCTTCTTGAGTTTATATCCATACGTGTCTGGTTCTTGGGGAGGTGTGTCTTCGAAGAAATCACGGGGCAATCTTATTGTAGTGCCATATTTCATTTCTCCGGGAGTGTACTCCGAACCTTCTTTTATAGCTGAGCGTAGACCAAGGAGTACCAAGGGTAGAGAGTCATCAGCGCGTTCTTCAGTGTACGATGCCATCTTTCTATGAGTCCATTAATCTGGGGATGGTAAGCTGTGGTTCGTTTGTGTTTCACGCCTAATTTCTCAGCCAGTTGATTGAATAGATTGATCTCAAATTGACGGCCTTGATCGGTGGTGATTAAGGAAGGAACGCCAAATTGAGCTATGCAGTGGAACATGAGCGCATCGGCGACTGTTTCGGCTGACATATCTTTGAGTGGAACTGCTTCTGCCCATCTGTATCTGTCAACAGATATGTGTGTTCCTTTGAAGGGGGTAAAGGTCCTACCAAGTCTGTATGTATGTTTTTAAATCGGCCTTCTGGAGCTTTGTATTGATGTATCTGGGTTATAGTGTAACAATTCACCTTCGATGCTTGGCAATCGTTGCAGTTTCTCACTAGGTTTTTTACAGTTTTTTTCATTTCAAGCCATACGTAACGCTGTTTTAACAATTTATGTGTTGCTTTTGCGCCCGGATGGTTTATTCTATGCAGTGCCCAAATTATTCCTTCCCTCATTGATTATTGTACAAATGGTCGTAGTAAGTTATTGATAAATCGCACCGAATCATTTCATTAGTGCAGGGAACGGTAATTTTCATTGACGTGAATTTCCTTAAATTTTCCAATTCTGTATCGTTTGTTTGTTTTTCTGCCATTTTTTGGTAATTGATACTCGGTGAGATTTCTGTTTCTAACCGGAACAGTGTGTCAGCGACCGTATTTTTCTCACCAGGAATATGCTTAATTCTTGTTGAAAATTGACTTATAAAGTCTAACTGTCTGTTTTGTCTTGGCGAATTTAATTTTAATTTATTGAAGGTAAATAAATATGATCTGTGTAAATAGTGAAAATTTTCCCTTCTACCTGCGGTCTGAAAAGTTTTATTGCTTCATAAATCGCCGTTAATTCTCGGTCATAAGTGCTACATTTTAATTGTGCATTATTGAATTTTTTTAGAGAAAAATGCAATTGGTTCCCAGTCGTTTTCGTGTTTTTGCTGTAGGGTTGCACCTATAACGCTGTCAGGGGCGTCTACCATGAGTGTTTTTTCAGCATTGGCGTCTGTGTGGGCGAGTAGCGTAGCTTGCGCTAAATCATTTTTACATTTTTTAAACGCATATAGTAAGTATTCGTCCCAGTTTATCATTCTTTTGTCATTCTTTTTGTATTATTTTAGTTGCTCGAATAATAGTTTTTGTGTGTTGGCAGCGTGTGGTAAAAATTTTCGCTTGAAATTGATTATTCCCCTAAATCGTCGCAAGTCTTTAGCGGTTTTTGGAGGTTCTATCTTCATTATTACATCGACTTTTTCTTTCAAAGGACTGATTCCATGATCCTCAATCTTGTAACTTAAGAAATAGACTTTCTTTTTTTCCAAAATTGCATTTACTCAAATTTATGATGAGTCCGTGTTGTGATAGTCGTTTAAACAGTATATCCATGTGCTTTTCATGCTCGTTGATGTTCTTTAATGCTATGAGGATGCCGTCTATGTAGGTAAATATAAAATCCAGGTCTCTGGTTATGTCATGCATGTAACGTTGAAAAGATTGAGCTGCATTTCACAGACCAAATTGCATCACGGTAAATTCAAATAGTCTGAAGGGTGTGATTATGGCGGTTTTCGAATGTCCTCTGGTTCCATCGGGATTTGATGGTAAATTCTGCCTAAATCTACCATTGAGAATATCTTCGCGCCGTGGAGTTTGTGTCCGAAGTCTTGTAATTGTGGTATCGGGTATTTGTCCGGCCTGGTGATGGCATTTAAACGCCTGTAGTCACCAGGGTCTCCAATCTCCGTTTGCCTTTCGTACCATATAAAGTGGGCTTGACCAGTTTGAGGTGGTCTGCACATGCCTTGCTCCATCATAAATGAAAATTCCTTTTTTGGTTTCTCAAATTATTTGAGATTAAGTCTTCTGGCTCGTAAAGTGACTGGTGGTCCATTGGTTTGAGTATGGTGAGTCACATTATGCTCTGCTTGCTTATGGTGTAAAGTTAATCTTGTTAAATTTGGATATTTACTCAGTATTTTTTGAAATGTAGAAGTTGCTTGGATTATGGCTATGTTAATTATACTTATTTTATTCCTCTCGATGAAATCCCGGTTTTTCTGTCGACCGCAGATTTCCTTTGATCAGATGTCATAATTGTGAAGGAAATCTGCTCCTAGGATTGGCTTAGTTACATCTGCATTATGAATTTTCACTTGTGGTTTCGTCTAAGTCCAAGGTTCAGATTTACAATTCTGTGACCGTAGCAACCATATTTGTACCATACCAAGGTGTGCCATTGACTGCGAAAATTGGTGTGATGACAGTGTCCGTTGAGATTGTTGACTTGTCTTTTTTATAAAATCTTGGTAATACAGATATTTCCGCGCCTGTGTCTACTAAATATCTGGTTCCGGTAACCACGTCTGTTATATAGAGATGATATTGTAGATGCGGCCGGTAGGCCTCACAAACCTGTTGCAATCCTTATTTTCCGACTCATTGAATTTGCATCGTTGCCTGCAGTTCTTGGCTTTATTACCATATTTTTGATGTAGACAGATATCAGGATTTTTATTGTTTTCGTTGTTGTATTGATTGTTGACATAATTGTTCTGACGACTTTGATGATCAATTTTTTGTCTATTATAATTGTAATTTTGGTAATTATTTCGACTTCTACTATTTGACCGTGTTCTCGATCTATGTCTTCAGTAATTATAATGTGGTTGTCTGGGTTGTCTCTGATTTATTTCCAGTCTTGTTATCTTGTCCGTCAGTAATTATATCTATTGGTGCATAAGTATTAATAAATTTTCTGTATTTGAACTATTTGTTGTTGATATTTTCTAGTCGATGACGTTGATTCAAAATTTACTGATTGTATATCGGCTTTGTTGTTAACTTCCACTACATTGTCTGCTGTTTCTAATAAAATTATGTTCTTACCGTTGAAATAATTTATTGTATTCATTGGAGCAGCCGTTGTATCCAAAAGGTTGCATTGTTAGAAAGTGCAGGGCCAGTTAGTTGCATATATCTCAGCAGTTGTGTTAATTTTCGGTCTCCTAATTGTATGTCATTGAGAAGTTGAGTTAGCCTCTTTTCTTCGGATTCTTGTAGTCTGCTTAGTAAAGTTTGTTTTAGATTTGATTGGTGGATGTTGGATGACGTCAGCGACGACTGATATTGTCTCTGGGTCCAATGCTCCGAGGATGTCGTTGTATTTTGTTGCATCCTGTGTAATCCCTGAAGTTGCGAATTATGCTTCAGCGGTCATGAACCAAAGTCCAATTTTATCTTTCTAAACATTCGGCAGTTCGACGTTCATCGCAAAAATTTGGTTATTCATATCTTCGGCCGTTGTTGAAAAAATTACCTTGTCAGAATTGTTCATTGATTCTTGTTTTTCTGACTGCATATTATACTTCACTCTCTTTTTAAAAAATTTTTTGAAAAATAAATTAAATTTTTATATTTTACTTGATGTTATTATTTATAACCTTTTTGCAAATTGTAGATTCTATAATAGTTTTAATTTAATTGGTAATGATGATGCTATTGACTGTTCGCAATATTTGACAAAAGTCAATTTTAAATTATTCAAATATAAATATTTACGTTCGTAATAAGCAAATATTAGGTCCTTAAAAAAACAATAATATTATCAGAAATTTAAGAAAAAATTAAACACTATGTTTTAAACCACTTAATTTAAGTGGTTTAAAACATAGTGTTTAATTTTTTCTTAAATTTCTTATAATGTCAAGCCACAAAGTGTTTTCTTGCTTTGAAAAATAATATTATCAAAATTGACACTCAATTAACAATTCCTTTATTTAAATATAACCATTTCGTTGTCTGTCTGTCGGTTCGTAACATCCGTAATTTTCTGTAATTCCACTAGAATTACAACTTTATATAATTAGAGCAGAGTCAGACAATGGGCAGGCTGCTAAACACGCTAGCGATTTAATTCAATTTAAGAAGAACAAATGGTTTTCTGTTCATCAATTTTCAGCTTCAAAATCCATCATTTATTATCTGTGCTATTCTGAAAATATCAATATTGGGGTGTCTGATCTTTATCCCAGACGAAAATTAAAATAAAAAATAATAAGGTATACGTCGATGTTCGGTGTTCGTCGTACTTAAATAAGAAGATTTGTATATTTTCACGTATCTTTCTCAAAGTAAAAACCTTTATTTGCTATGTCCGATTTCTCCAGTATGGTCTGACAGCTGCCCTTCGCTGTAAACATTAATTAATCTACACAATTCTCATGTTTCGACTTAAATTACATCAAATAAATACTAATTCTGTTTTTACAGCTTATTGAAAAAAGATTATTTCATATGCACTTATTAATTTCTTCTCCCACAGCATCGTGATATAAAATTATGGCAAAATTGTCATTGTCACTTTGGACCATAGAGAAGAGAAATATTGTTGGACTCTATTTATATTTGACGTTTGACGGATAACCTTCATGTACTTCTTTCTCCCTCTGACCACACCACCGACGTATACCTACGTCTTACTTATTTTTTATTTTTATGTTCGTCTATCAAGTGTTGGGAGAAAGATTCGAAATCCTAATATTAGGTCCTTACATATGAAATTGGCGTTTTGCCGTACTGGCAAATTTGATCTCAAATATCTTCTCTTTGGTTAGGAATTCCAAATCCAAATTTATACAGCTATTTACTCATGTATTTGTGTTTTGAAAATTATAATTCATTTGTTTTTTCCTCAATTGTTTTTTTCTTTGCGTCACTCAGTTTACAAAATGAAAAACTTGAAATATCGCGTTATTTACGAGTACGAGTTCCACCGTGGCACCAGTGCTGCAGAAACGGCTCGAAGGATTAATGATGTGTATGGCGACGGTGCCGCAAAAGAAAACACAGTGCGTTTTTGGTTCCAACGTTTTCGTTCTGGAAATTTCGACCTGCAGAACAAGCCCCGTGGACGGCCGGAGACCAAAGTTGATAATGAAGAATTGAAGGCTATTGTGGAAGCGGATCCATCGCAAACCACATCCGAGTTAGCTGCAGGCTGCGGTGTTAGTGATAAAACTGTTTTAATCCACTTGAAGCAAATTGGTAAGGTGAAAAAGCTTGAAAGGTGGGTACCTCACGAATTGAGTGAAGCAAATCAACAAACGCGCGTTGACTGCTGCGTTGCATTACTCAACCGGCACTAGTGGATTAGTGCTGGTGTCGTTCACTACAGCTTTCTTAAATCTGGCCAGACGATTACGGCAGATGTCTATTGTCAGCAACTGCAAACCATGATGGAAAAGCTAGCTGCTAAACAACCGAGGCTGGTTAATCGCTCTAGGCCACTGCTGCTTCATGATAACGCTAGACCACACACTGCACAACAGACGGCTACCAAATTAGAGGAGCTTCAATTGGAATGTCTAAGACACCGTACTCTCCGGACCTTGCCCCAACAGATTACCATTTTTTTCGAAATTTGGATAACTTCTTGCAAAGGAAAAAATTCAACTCCGATGGGGCAGTCCAAACCGCCTTCAAAGATTTTATTGATTCCCGTCCGAATGGTTTTTTTAGTAAAGGGATCGATGAACTACCTATGAGATGGCAAAAGTGCATAGATAGCAATGGTACATACTTTGATTAAATAAATATATTATAATAAAAAAAAATCGGCTTTATGTTCCTCCCATACTAAACGCCAATTTCATATGTAAGGACCTAATATTACTATTTTCAGAATAACACAGTAGGTCCCGTGATTTTTGTGTGTGTGTGTGTGTGTATACTTAATAATAAGAAAATGTACAAGGTAAGTTAGTTTTAGGTATATAATGTATGTGCGAATAGGCGTACGTTATAGGATATATGCATGTAAGATTGCCGCAGCTGCAATTACAACATTATAAAATGTGAATAATCTGGCAGAGTTGGATCGTCTGCGTCGCCGCGGCCGCAGAAGGAGCGCGGAACCATGTTTAATAATTACGATTAAAACTACTAAGTACATTATAACAAAGTCTGTTGGGTTCTGTGAGCTGCACCGAGTTTTAATTAAATTTGTAATGAGGTATTGAATCCGCTGGAAATGCACCGCGATATGGATGCACCGCGCGGAGCTGCGCAGCTTCTCCACTTGCTCGGCGCAAATATTGTGCGGAAACGTTATGCACCTAATGTGATGTTTACCCGTTTTATTAATACAAGCCCGCGTGGGGTTTTAAGTTTTATTTTACTTTGGGTGTATAAGAGCCTTAAAATTAATATACCAATAGGTAAGTAATTTAATTGCTTCTTTTATACAGTTAAATATCAATAAATAGTATAATAAAAACTTAACAAATGTTCGAATACACATAAATATCTAGCCATCAGAAAAATATTTGGTTTCCACGAGAATATAAACCCGGGCCTTGCAATACCAATTTTGTCATTGTAACCATTAAGATAAAGACAAATTAGAGACTTTGTTATTCTCAAATGTTCCGTATTTTTTTATAACGTTTGAGCATGCTGAGAAGACCAATTACTTAAGCGAAACATATCACAAAATAAACATGCTTTGGTAAATCACATAGATTTATTGTGATTACCAGAAATTGAACCCGGAACTCCCAGTAAGAGGAAGCAGTGTCGTTTTCACTGGGCCGCGAGGTCTGCTTATGTTAATAATATTTTTAATATAGTATTAATGTTAATATTTTTTTATATCAAAACAAGATTGCATGCCCGTTACCCTGTCCCGTCCATGTATGAGAAAAAAATTTTTTTGAGCTATACAATCGCAAGAGGTATCAAAATTTGCGTAATTTTGCACAAATTGCGAAAAAAGTAAAAAAACTAGAATTGTCTGTCATCTTGAAGATTCTACCTTTGAATTGAATTGAAGCTTTGAATTTTTGTAAATTTTACGTTTTTATAGAGTTAAACCGTTTGCCTAAAATAATAAAAAAAATCATGTTTTTAAGGTATTTTAGTATTGAAATCAATTAAACAAACCACAAGGTAATAAAATAAACAAAATATAGATTATAATCAATGACAAAAACTAAAAATTTTAACTTATTTTTGTGTCCAAAATGTGACATTTCTATTCGAGATTGCATCCTGGTTCTAATAAAGCCGTCTCTAGAAGTGATGTCAGTTTCACTTTGTAAGGCGTCTGTTATATTCTCTAGGACCCAAAGTGCAACCATCTAAGGTCAAGAATAAATGACGAAGGGGTAACTCATTGACATGAAGCCTACATAAACACCATTGTAACGGTCTCTCCAAATACTCCTCTAAAAACTGAATCACGCCACCCTTCCAATCGGTTTTAGTTACAATTCCGTCACATTCAACGCAAATCACGTCTTCTAAATTCCAACTTTGACCCTCTACTAAAGTTGTGATCGAAGTAAGAATTCCCTTTAAAGTGCCACGTCTTCCGGTATTGTGTGTCCCATATAAATTGATCCAGGTTGTGCTAAAATTGAGATGTGGTCTTCTAAAACTTATTTGCGATGGTCTTTTCGTCCATCAAAGTAAATGCTTTTTAAAATACCTCCAATATCTTTTGAAGCTTCCGGGCTTTAGATACATCTCTTGTAGATCTTATTTTTATCAATAATCAGAGTTAAACCGTAGAAACCAAGCCGACGTCAGCGAAAACCGCAGCAGCAACAGCAGCAGGAGATGGCGTCGATAAACCGTATCTATCACAGACTTTAGCAACTGTTGGATAAGGCAATGTATTCCAATTCGCCGTTGAAGTCGATGCTGTCTCTGTCGAGGGCGTGTTTGTCGGGAATGCCTCTGTTATCGGATACGTTTCTGGGGAAGATTCACGCACTGAATCTTCATCACAATTTGCTGAGACAGAATCGGTTTCTTGAGTAGAACACGGCCTTTTTGTTACCTTTATTGACTTTTGAATTTATTTCTGCTGTTGTTTCATTAATCTAGCCGTTTTTTTCTTATCAAAACCGCTTATAACTATTTTCCCATCATTTATTTGATCCAACAAAAACTTCCCTCATTGATGTAAACTTTCTTAGGTTTTAAACATGAAGAAGATTCAAATGAAGTGCATTTGTAATCAGAAACGTCAAAAAGTTTCTCATATGACCCTAAAAAACATTTCATTTTATTTTCAAAACTATCATTTCGTTTATTTTTGGGGCGTCTTTTCAAATTGAGATACTTTTCGAAATTGGATTTCACTAATTAAATAATTCGTTCCTTAGTTACAATTGGAATCGAAGTTTTGGTCCAAATATTGTTGATCTCTTCGGAAACAATCACATATATATCTGATATGGATGGATCTTTCCATTATACTTGAATTTCAGGTCGTTCTTGACAAATAAAATAAATAAAATGACGTCCCTTATAGTTAGTAGTTGCTAATTGTCAAGTCGCCCTTTACACGAAGTGACACGGAGATGGCCTTTAGAGTAAAAAAATGTCAACCTGGCGACGTATGAGTAGGACCGATATGGGAGTTTTCGCTCAAAAAAACGATTCTGGGAATGCGTTTTGTATGCATTTACGGGTCAGGATTCAATCCATCCTGCCCGGACCCCTAGTTTCACCCATTGCCGGGGCCATCAATCCCACCCGATAATAGATAATATAGTATATATATATATATATATATATATATATATATATATTATATATATAATATTTGACGTGAAGTTCAGATCCTCATGACCTGAGCCCCTCATCCGTCACCGTCATCACCAGCTAATTCAGTCGGAGAAGAATGGGACTAACCTTACTCCTTTATTTCAATCTCAATTTCAATCAATTTCGGTGATGTGCGCACAGAACTCTCTCGAGCCGCTTCAGGTGCCTCTCATATTAACAATTTCAAGTTGCGACAGATTAACAAAGATAACAAAACATTTTGTGCAGTCAACATAAGAATTTATTCAATAAATTTAAACAAACAAGTAACTGTGCCGCGGAAGGCGACCAAAGCTAATTTACCCGATGATATTTTACTAAGATTATTTCACTACTTCTAATTTAAAATAAACTGGCCGTTCCCCGACACTGTCGACAGCGGCCGCTCAATTTAAAAGGAGAGCAATATAACCAACAATTTGAGAATTCTACTGGCGGTAACGCCATAGCAAATGTCGTGGACCGGGTAAATTCATGACGCTAAAGATTTACATTTAAAATGCATTAGACATAATAACGCATCGGCATGATGCTCGAAATTTCCATATCGATAGATTAATCGCTGATTCTGCTTTTTTTTCCAACCCTCGGCGCTTTACAAAACTCTACATTATCCCGCGAAGTCTCACAAGGCTGAATGGAGTGAATGGTATTTGATATGAGACTGAGATCAGAGAATGCCAATTTCTTCTGCGCGCGAACTGCATCGTCCAGAAGACGGTGGGCACCTGCATCACGCCATGGTGTCTTCCTCCAGTTCAGGATAAGATCGGCATCCAGTGGGTCAATGGATGCACGTTCTTACGCCGCCGTGTGGTCCCCTGCCCTTGTGCTGGACCTCGCTCTCAGCAGGCCGCACGCACGCCCCACGGTACTTAGGAACCTATATGGGGATGATATGACTGGTTTAGGTGGACTTTACATGGTTCACTGACCATTATAAACATTATGTTTTCTAATTTCATCTTATCCACTATCTAACCTGCGTTATTTAATTGGATTGATCAAAATAAATTGGCCACTATTACTGCGCTGGAGCTATCTAGCAAATCATTCCTAAGTTACGGTTAGTATCACTAAGATTAGTTTGACGAATTCCGCGAGTTGAAGCCCAAAATGCACCGCTGGGTTAAGGTGCCGTCCTCTTAGGTCGAGTCGTCAGGAAGCATTGCAAGGTGTTCGCGCACCTCAGGATCCGCATGGCTGTAACCTCAGCGTCCGTCATCCATCAGGTCGTGTGCTCTGATTATGCGCCTCGCTCTCTTATTTTTAATCCACGATTTATTTCCAGTGAGGAAGTCATAGGCAATAGATTTAACGCGGTCTGATATAATTCATGATTGGTAGGTATGAGAGATTGTCACATTGAGATAATGACAAATTTTATTTAGATGGAGTTGCATTACTCAGATCAGAATAGAGATGAATAATACACGCGTGCTATTGCATTTTGATTCAAATAAGTTACTAAAGTTATATTTAGATTACGGCTTAAATTTATATTTCGTGACCTACATCAGTAGATCACGATTACTTTACTAGCTAGGATTTGGATTGTTTTCACGATTTTTAAGCGGTACGAACTCATGATGTTGAATTACGAGTTAATCCTGATTTTACAAGATTATGACGAAGTTCTAGTGTTAAAATGGTATATAGGCTACGAGCGTCACGAGGATTCTGCAAAATGAGAATAAATACAATAATTAGAATTATACCTTATGATATAGCTAATGTCAGAAGAAGCAGAATTGCGATGTTTGTTACCGGGAAGAGCAGAAGATCTGATATGCCGAACCCTCGTCAAAAGGATGTTAGCACCAGTACCGCAAGTTGAATAAAGAGACCGATTATCGCTTCGCGGAGCTTTATATAGACTTGTGCCAACGAAATGTCGCACCATAGTGTTGTACAACTGATAAAATTTTAGTTCTCGAATTAATAATTATTAAAAATTTTAAATATTTTTCCCTAGCGATATTTATTTCCTTACAATATATATATATACATATATATATATATATATAAATCGTAAAAATATATGAAAAATATAATTGCTAGGTTCGGCAAAAGAAAAAAAATCTCACTTTCATCTAACTTATATATAGATTTAATAGTTAGAGTTAGTTACTCATCTTACATGCTCATCTTAATGTAATTTAAATGCTTTTTACTAACAATCTGGAAAGTAATATATTTTCTTTTTAAAAATGAAGCTTATTACTAAAAACCTTCGGTAATAATTAGCCAGACTAATACTTATAAGGCTACTGTAAGTGCAAGGATGAGTAAAAAAAAAAAATTCAAAATGTTTCTGATTTTTTTATATTCTTCCCTGATGCCGATTGATAAATTAAATGTTAATGTTTTTTAAAGAATAAGAATTTCAAGAATAGTTTTTATTATTTTTGATGAACTTTTAAGCAAAATAGTAGGTTTGGGTGATAATTTTTTGTTGAGGAAAGTAATATATCTTAATGGTGAAATAAGAGAAAGAATGGACGTTTGCGGGAAACGGGATTCTTCAATAAAGATTACTTCGAAAGCACTTAGAAATTCATATAAATAAGTGTTAGGAAGAAATTTTAGATGGATGAAATCTTAGAGAGAAGCAGTGAACTACAACATGGACCCAAATAATTTTCGTTGAAAAGTAAACATTAATAAGTAATAACTCGTAAATAAAAAAACATTTTACTACAACATTATCAGCGTAATTTCATTTGCAATGCGTTGTACTTCATTAATTAACGTATTTTTAAGTATTAATTATGAAAAATATTGTTGAGATAAAACGAAGCGACGTGAGCTCCATCTATATCAAATTTTGTGTAAACTTCTATGGTCAGTCGCCATTTTATAATCACCACATGTCTAGCGTCGCGGCTCGAGCTCTGAGCAATAACATTGTCTCCCGATATATTTGATTAATATAAATAAATTCATCGCTTTAAAGGACTGTTGTTATTCATAACCCTTCAAATATACTAATTTTTCAAAATGTTTTAACAAATATATTTTGTCTTGTTTCAGAATGCCATATAACGAATCCAAATTCAATCCAATAAACCACGTGAGAAAAATCGATTCAAATCAACAGTGTCAAAAGGGGTATAGGATCTCAGTTGGAATATACGGCTGGAGGAAGAGATGTTTATACATTCTGATTGTGGGCCTCATGATCATGATGATCATCAACCTCGCCCTGACGCTCTGGGTGCTAAAAGTATTGGATTTCAATTTCGTGAGTTTTGTTCATTTTATCAAGACCTGTACGTAGTATATGTTTTCTCTAAACATTCATTAATTAAGAAAGCATTGACACGTCGGTTGACGAATAGCGTCATAAATGTTTAAACTTTATTTTACATTGGCTTGTAACCCGTCAAAAATGACAGTACATTTCAATTTTTAATTCGAATTCAAATAACCTTTATTTATACAATATATTGTGAACTCGAGAACATTCGTTACACTAACACGTTTTTCTTCAAAAAGAGTAAATAAAATAGTGTTGTGATGACATTATTAATATCATTAATAAAAATGAGCTTTATTTTCTTGTGTAAAAAAATAATTTGCCAAATGTATTTACTCTAAGAAAATTATTTTATTAATTTTTATAGATAAGAATATGATTTTAAATAAATAATAAGTAAAATCATGTTAATGTAATTAATAAAAATGAGCTTGTTTTTACCACTTGTGTATTAAAAAATATCAACATGTTTCAGTACACAAGTGGTAAAAACAAGCTCAATTTGATTAATTACATTAACATGATTTTACTTATTATTTATTTAAAATCATATTCTAATCAGTTAAAATTAATACAATAATTTTGTTATAGTAAATACATTTGGCAAATTATTTTTTAATTCTTAAAAGTCTCCTTAGATATTTTCCTAATGTTCCTATTCGACATTAACGTACATATGTTTGTTAACTGATATTCTGTAAATAATCATTGGTAAAAGCAATATTTAATAACCCAGCTAAATGTGGCCAGAAACATCAACTACGATCAATGAATTATATTTATTAATAATTATTATAGTTTGATGGACTCAACCATTTTTACTTTTTGTGACATTACGATGAAAATTATGATTTCTATTTTCGTAATTGTAATATTTCTTCTTTATTTTTAATCATATTTTAGTATTGATATAAAAATATTATATTTAAATATATAAATATAATATAAATAAAACTATCATAAAAGACATGTCTAATCCAGAAAATTATCATAATTTTCCTAGGAAGGAATGGGTCAACTAAGGGTGGTTCCTGGAGGGCTCCAACTATTGGGACAAGCTATGGCAATGGACTCCTTGTATGCTTCCACCATCAGATCGCGTAGGGGACAGCCCATCACCATAGAATCTTCAAGAAACTTCACCATCAACACCAGGGACCATGAAGGATACTTAGAGAATCAACTATTTTTAGGTTCGAACATACTCGTATAAATATGTTTATACAGTAGAATGTAAAAGGTTTCAAAACATGTCTATTTCAATTAATAAAGCACAAAAATCTCCACGGGACGCTTTGAACTTCCTCCGAACTGAAGAAATAAATATATCTTAAAATAATTACTGACGCAATTTGACGATATTTGATAATAATTTAGATAGTTCTGATCGTTACAATCGTGAAAATATTAATAAATATCAATATTTTCACTGTTGTAAATAGAATGAGATGCACATTGTGATAATTAAATTACTAAATTGAAAAGATTATATTTTATCTGCCTTTTTATAGCAAAATTTAGTATTTTTGATATTTAGTTTTCTACACCTCTGAAATCGTGTAACCAATGTTTTAATCGTCTGATTAAATATTTATCTAACACTCGTGGATAGATATTGATGTGCAATAGTATTCCGAATAGACTATAAAATCTGAATGCCGCACGTATTAACTCTGGTATTTCCCAAACTACTTATCCAGCGCTACTGAGCTGCCGTGTTCAACTTCGAGTCTTTATGGATCTCGTATGCCATCATCGTCAGTATGTTCTGCCACTGCGTGGTGACCACCATATACCTAGCGTATCGTGAGAGATTTGATTAACTAAATCAACGTTGCAGAACAGGCAACAAGTGGTGGGGGAAAAAACAACTCCCCCAGTGGGACCCAGGGTACAGCATATACAATTTCGTAGCTTATAACGCTGAAATGACCTAACGACCTTAACAGCTTTACATTAAAATGGCCAAGTAAAAATGTTGTCTGGCAGTACCTATCTTTTAGTCATTGCTTCGCGATATTAATTCATTCATAAAATAAAATTTCGTAAACAAATATTATATTTACATAAAACTTAAGGAATAATCAACTTTCAGAAAGCAAAACTTATTACTTCAAGAATATTACAAATTTAGGATATGGTTGTATTAATGTTCATGTTGACTAAATTGAGTAGACTTCTTCCCGTTCGTTATACTCCTTATAGAGCATCCATGGTCGCAGAATTTAATCAAAATATCGCAAAACTATTCGCCGCTCTGCAGGAAACCCGAAGACCTTCTAAACTGAGCCATCGGCATCGGTTTGATAGATCGCTCCATCTCCTGGTGCTCTTCCGCCGCGAAAGCGGGATCTCTCGACTCCACCTTGCACCACTTGCTTTGAGACACCTTGCCTGTAACAGATAGCGCTGTCTTGTAAACACATCAATATTTTCATTGCATCCGTATGTCTTGTGACATGTCCGAGGTAGTCTATTCGTGTTGTGGAAGACAGACATATTCCACATTTATTTCTTGTAAAATGACAGTTTGTTCTATGAGCTGGCAATGGGTCCTTGCACACACCACCAGCACTACATATCCAATGCGGATGCCTTATTTCTAATTACCTTAGTGATATTATTTCTGTCTTATCAAATTGTTCTCAGCCTGTACGTCAAAGGTTGTACTTCACAACCTGTTCATTAATTATTGGTGTAAATACTAGTCTGTTGCCAGCCAACAAGAATCATTTTAGTATTTTCCCCGTTGATGGCGAGAAGAATTACGGTACTGGTTAAATCAAACAAATTGAAAAACTCTTCAATATCGTCTGTTTTTTTGCGGACAATTTTTTGTATTCAGGAAGAGATGCTAAGATGCTTGAATAAGTCAAGAGAACTAATAATTTCTAACAAAGGAGGGAAAGCTGCATACTATGGACATATTGATTACAGGAAGTGACTCAATGTCTTAAATACTAGTGATTTTATACATCTTACACGAGATAAATCAGCCTTCGATAGAAAATGGATTGTGAAGAAGAAGAAAAAATAATTGAATATCCTCTTGTTTGGGCAATGAGCAACAGGATTAGCAATATCGGCATAAAAAAACTATTTTCACAGCATTTCAAAAATAAACCAAGTTACTTCATCCATTAAACTAATAAGACAATATTATTTTGGGGCGTCTCATTTACCCCGCACCGAAGCGGACAAAAGTATTCTGGTAAAGTAACCAGAAGGTTAAAAATAATGAACCCTTAAGGTTTGATTAGGCAGTAATATTTGCAGGTCACGATAGAATGGAATGCATGACGAGCTCCTTCCGGGTGACGGACCCGCGGGGGACGGCCGTGTTCTCGGCCGACGCCCGCGAGGTGGTGGTGGGCGCCGAGACGCTGCGGCTCACCGGCGCTGGGGGCGTCTCGCTGGCGGGGTCGCTGCAGACGCCGCTGGTCAGGGCGTCTTCGGGAAACCACTTGCTGTAAGAGCCCCTTACACATTTTAGTTACATTAGGCTGTTCTTATTTAACCAACCGATCATTCTTAATAACCCTTTAAAACAAACTATTCTAATGATTTCTTTAACGATTAACAATTCACTGTGGATTTAAAGCTGCAACAAGTTATGATGATTAAAACATTTTATCAGAATGGCTCGACCATTATTATGAATACTCGATGGAAACTTCGTGACGTTAAAATCATGTGCCTCCATGTACATAATGCGGCGTGTAATCAAACATTCGGAGTACATAACAGTGCAAAATTTGCCAGTCTGGCAGAACTTGCGCTGCATATATGTCACTAAAAACTGAGAGAGAAATAGAGGGAGAGAAAAACAGAAACAGATATACAAATATAGATAGACAAATACATCACATAAAGTTTGGCTTCACTTGGCTCACTTAAGTATTACTTTATATATCCACTAATTTCTGAAAATAATTACAATAAAAAAAATTGTAATTCCAATTATAACTAAACAGTATTTCACCAAATTAACATCAATAAGCAATTAAATATTATTATACAAAGATGCGTTAAAAATCTTTTGTTCTGGGAAAGCACTTTTTGGAAGACCGTTGTTCTATATATTTTCCAAACATGAATGCACAATTTGGGAACATTGTCCGTAGTCTCGAGTCTCCTACCAGATCGCTAGAGATTCGAGCGGCGCAGTCTATCAAACTTGAATCGCGTGCTGGAGACATCACAGCCTCCTGTCTAACGAATCTCCGACTTCAGTCAATCGCTGGAGCGGTAAGTATATTTTTTTCAATTTAACTGGCCAAATTCAGTCCCACTATTGTGCTGTTCCGTTTTCACTCTACGTTGTAAATACAACTTTTCTGTTATTGAGATTAATTGTTAAAATGTCTTACAGAGACGAAGCTAATTATATGTAAAACGTTACCTTCCTTCACCCCTGAGCGTGGGCAGAAGCGGACGAGTATAGGGCGTGATGAACTATTCGCGCCAACTTCCGATTTACATCACGATACTCGCTATATATAGAAAAAAATCTTGCATTATTAAAGATTCTGGGAAAAAAATATTAATTAAATAATCCTTATATGAAGAAAAACTCGATTTAAAATTCCAGCCGTAATTCGTCCTACAGCTAGATGTTTTATTTCCGACGTTTCTGTATCCAACTTCATGTCAATTCATAATTTATCTCACTCATCTTTACGTCTGCGAGTTTTTTGTTGTAGACAAATATTTTTTTCATAAAATAACGTGTCCAATGTCAGGTGGGAACTGCGTACACGTCACTTGCAGAAATGATATATTTACAAATTCCACATAAACCTTTTTGTGTGAATTCTATTTCTCTTTTCTATTTTCTAGGGTGAATTCCATCTGCCAAATCATAATAAAATGATCTCCATATTATGTTGAGAACGTTTATTATTTCATTTATTATTTTTATATAAATTACTGAGTTCAACAGTACAAATTCCATATTTTTCTATAAACATGAATAAGTTTATGGTAATTTATTAAAAAACTTCATAAAATGTAGGTTTTTGAATATTTTATACGCTATATGAAAATATTTATTTACGACGACATTGCCATCGATGATATCATAAAATGTTTGATTTATTTTTGTGAAAAGAAACGTATATCTGAAATTAATATTATACCTGATTTTATTATATATAAATCGTCTTCGAAATATACTGAAAGTTTTTGCCGTATTACCTATATATAAAATATTTATTTATTTAGAAAATCCTTGTTTACAATACTTATTTTATAGAGCGGTTATTTTTGTTGATTAAAGCTACTCAGAATAGTTCATTATATACAGTTTAAAAAATTACAAAATATGAATATACCCATATAGGTAGGTATATGCGTATATAATATTTTATATATGTACATAGGTATATAGTCGGTCACAGCTTAACCTAAGTTTATACCCGCTGCACGCCACTGATATAGAATATGTTTAATTATTCTGTTTTATTTTTGTATTTTATATTAACCAAACGAGCACTCTCTCTATAATACAGTAAAATACTAGTTTAGTAGGCAGAGAACCGAATGTAGTATTTACTTTGCGGCCAAGAACCTCACTAAAGATTTTAATTTCATGAAGCATTAGTTTCTGGGGTTATAGTTTGAACTAAGCTCAAATTATTAATACTTTAATCAGAAAAGCCTTGATTCAATATATTAGCAAATCTCGGTTGACTACGATATCTTCAAAATGTGCATAATCTACTTTTCCAAATAACTTTAATAACCATAAATAAACAAAGAAATAAGTGACATTAAGGGCATGTACAGAATAATGCTAAGTTGTCTTTTAAAAAATCTTTGACTTTCTCATGATCTTGGATTCACGGGAAGCATACAGATTTTTAATAACCAGCGCAATCCAAACTTCTATACGTCCAATTTATTGTTATCACTGTAACATTGTTTTCATTTTTATTTTCTGCAATGTTTTGATTTCATTTTGCAACTGTTATTTGGTTTTATGCAAATCCGAAAATAAAAGTAGAAAATCGTGAAACCTTTGCGAAACAATGCCACCCGAGTAAACAGCGAAAAAGCTGCTTCATGTTATTTTTAAAACAATTAATATTTTCTGTTTACTATTATTAACTGTGGAACTCAGTAGTTACAAAAATAAGAGATATTTCTAATGCAACGTTTTTATTGAATTAAATTTGCAAGTTGGGAAAATGAACATGGGTATTATTGATTTTGTACACACTATTATTAAAGATTTGATCAAGTAAATACAAATGTCAAACAAAATACGAGATGAAATATAAAAATTCAGCTTGTGAGGCTGTTTCCGTGGGGTAACTTTGATCAGCTGTAGGGTAACATTGATCACCTTTTAGGTTTGATTGGGTTTTATATATTATTTTTTTGCAGAAAAATTAACATAAACGTAAAGGAATACTTGAAATTCGATATGACGATTATTCTGTCGAAAAATTATAATAAGGTCTACCAAAAATGGTTGACGAAATATGGTCCATCCAGTGAGGCATCAATGAGATATTTTTGGCAACTTGTACAACAACTAGAGAAAGCTTTTTTAGTTAACCAGGTCGCATTACAATATTTACTCAGGAAGAAGAATTGATCATTTTAAATGAGGCAGTTATGTTCAGTTCCGGATTTCCCCTTTACTATTCCAGACATAAGAATATTACATTGATAATGGAGGTAAACGATATACAGCATTCTGGGGTTGACTGGGCATATAGCCTTGTCGTAGGGACTCCGACTAGCCAGCAATTGGCAACAAATATAAGACTATCAATAGAAACCACAGAACATAGATATTATTTTATGTTCTGTGATAGAAACTCTGGGTTTATGGTAATCTCAGTGTTACAACTTTTTAAAAGACGTGCAAGTTCAAATGTTTTCTATTATGAAAGTATCCCAGTATTAAGTAACTCTTGACCAAAGAGTTACTTGACCTAAGAGTTACTTATTAAGTAACTCTTTGGTCAAGTTTTTTTCTCAGAAAGTATTTAATCTTCTGTGTTCGAAATAACATTATTTGTAGGTGAGACAAAACCGACAATTCTGGCACTTTTAAAATATTTTTTTGGTAACTGAAGATATCCACATTTGAATTTGAAAATCGATAATGGTATCTCAAACCTAGCTAGGTCTTTTTCGAACGGCTTGACGACATGACTCTGAATTTCATTCCAATAACTCCAAGTTTTTAAATGTTTCTTCATTTTTCTTAACAGTTATCGTCCAAGCCTTGGATTATGACAAATGAAGTGATACTCGGATCATCATAACCTCGTTGTGAGATTTGTACCTTGCGCATTCTAGTCTTATTGGTCGTCTGAATCGGTATTAATGTTGAGCGCGCAAACGATTTGCGTGCAAACTGCACGTTGACTAAAATACAAATATAATAAAAATAACATTGTGCATAAAACTTGCGGGGACTTGGTTCTATTTTTATGCTTCATTAAATAAAATAAAAATGTTACTTTCGTTTAACCTAAAGTGTTTCTCTACGAGTGTTCCTTTTCCATTTGCTGAACAATCAAAAAAATTTGGATTCTCGTTTCTAAAAATACAAATTCTTTTCTTCTCCTGCGCAACTGACTCTGATATCGTTATTAAGGGTGATACGAAAATAATTATCAATTATTAATTTTAATTATTTGATTTAACGCGCACTTTAAGCGTTCAAAACTTTAAATTTTCATACAATATGTACATAAGTCGTTTTCAAGTATAACACGTCTAACATATTTTAGCTGTAAACAAGAAATAGATTAGTACATTTCAAATTTTTCGTATGAAACACGGCAGGTACAATTATAAATTGTGGTTGTTCATATCACCATGGCCATTTTTGAGACTCACTGACCTGGGTGATTTCAGATAAAGCTGGAAGCGGCCAGCATCTTCATGCCGAAGCTGAAGTCCGCGCTTCCGCTGCCAGCCAGCGCCGCGCACTCCCGGGACCCCCACCACCACGACATCTACCAGCTGTGCGCGTGCGCCAACGGAAAGCTCTTCCTGGCTTCTCCTCACGGCGTCTGCGCGGCCAAGGAAGACAGCTACATTTGCCGATGATCCCAGTATCTCTAAAATTAAATTACGATTCAACTATTACAAAACATGAAAATTATTCATGCATCTAGTAAATTTACAACGAACTGATTAAAATAATGATGTTGAAAACTCAACGGACATTACGATGAAGACAATTTTTTTTAAATCCATCGATACTATTATCATTATTAGTTTTGTGACATATTACATTAGATTGAGTATTTGTTTCAAAGAAATAATTTATTTTGGTTTCTTTTCAAAAATAAACCAAAGCTTCTACCTATACTTATAAATAAATAAATTACGTTTGATTTTCTTAATAATGTTAAGAAATATATAACGGAACATGAAAATTATACATAAGATCTGTGGTTGCTTTAAAACTTAATAAATTGTTTATATATTCCTTCAATTATTCAGTTTGACGCATCTACGTTAATGTTACTACAATTTTTGAAATTCCGAGATTGAGTATACTGTATAAATAAAAACTCGTACGGCCTCTCTTGCATCGTCCTGCCTTGAATATAAATCCATATCAGCTTAAATATACCAAAAATTCGCTGTCAATATCATTTAGAATTCGAGTGAACATATATTTAGAATCAATTAACTGCTGCTGATTTAATTTTTAAGGAGTGATTTTTTTATATAGGTATATTTGATAATCTTCAATATTTCAATATTAAAACTAATGAACACCCTTAAGCAAAGCCAGATTATTCAAATGTACTGAATTATTCTAATAAACTTATTTTTTTGTACAGACCGGTTATAAGATTTATATAAATATGAAGCAAAGTTTAAAGGGAGCTTAGCTACGTTTTATTTTCTTAATATATAAATTTTTCTAAGCTTCCCTTACATTTTGCTTCGTAACTGGCAAATTTTGAAGCACCACGATTTAATTTTTTATTAATTTTTAATAGTGTTTAATTACCAACTTGGCCGAAAATTTACGAGATGTCCGTTTGTTGTCTTTAATCTTAAGTTACTCATTATTATTCAAAATTTATTACGGTTTTTGAACATTGTAAAGTGTTTAATTTTTTTATTAAGAGGCCCCAGTACACGATTTTCGTATTTGCTCTCGATTTTGCTAAATTTAACGTAAACTTATCATTAATCATTTTGCAAAACCCATAGCTAAACAGGCTTTGAATCCATTTTATTATGATAGATCCATTTACTTTTGAAGCATTTCCTTAAAAAAATATGACATCAATTCAAAATTATAACATCAAAAAAATTATAACTCCGAAACACTATTTTAGTTTTCACGCAATAGTTATTTTTGGTACTCTAATCTCGTATATTTTCAAATAAAAAACATATATTTTATTTACAAATTGATTGTATAAAGTTTGAAAAAGAAGTTTTGCTATTCATACATTAATATTTTTGGACAAGTTGTTAAATATATCGTTTTAAAAAAGATAAAAAGTAAACGGTTTTTTTCCTATATTGCAGTATCCATAAAACCATTAAAAAATCGATTATTTTAATTAAATTTTACATGCATGCTAAGAAAATTTTACTGTTATTTATATAAAAATATTGAAAAAATTATACCTCATACTCAAGAAGTCGAATTAATTAAGTCGTATAGTCTGAAATGCGCCGCGGTGCGCGACCCCCCGCGCCCACCGCGCCGCGCATGGCCATAACAGACTATACAATTATCGGGGTTATAATTTTTTTGATATTATAACAATTTATTTCTTCATATTTTTTTATGGAAATGCTTCAGGATCTATCATAATAAAATTGATTAAAAACCTGTTTAGCTATGGGTTTTGCAAAATGATTTAATAAGTTTACGTTAAATTTAGCAACATCGAGAGCAAATACGAAAATCGTGTACTGGCGGGCCTCTTATGTTAAAATGTCATCTCGCTACTACCACATCGCATCTCTGACTCGACCAAATTGGATAAAATGCATTGCATGCTCGATTCTCGCAATAAATTTACATTCTGGTATCCAACATACTAAATTAATCAACTTATCCCTTGTATATTTTTTTAAATATATAGGTTAGCACTTATAAAAAAATACTTAAGACTAATTATTGAATCGAATTTAAAATATCGAAAAATTTATTGTGCATTTAACTACTATACTAAAAAAATTGAATAAGTATTTTTAAATTTTGATAAATATTATTTCCAGATATATTTTTAACCCGACTAGACATTTGGATTTGGACAGGGGGTGGTATAAAATGTGAGGCGGAGGTGAGGTGTTCCAAAAAAATAAGCAGTGTTGAAGAAAAGAGGTCGGGGGTTAATCGAAATAATGTTAACACGAAGCAAATATTCATTTTTTAGTCACGGAATACATTAAATATAATAGGTTTTTTAATTAACTAGCACCAAAATCAATAATGATTACTTTTTAAAGAAGATTAACAAAATTTCTTAAAGCTTAATAATTTAATAAATATTACAAGTATACTTTTTTAATTTGGATGTATTTATTCATTTCCTAAACATTTTTTCATCTCCTTGTTCATCACCTGAGATACCAGTTTGCGTCAGAGATACGGTGACAACAGGTTCATATTATAAATTATAGAAATTTAATTATAAAAATGTTGTTGAGCTTATAATTATTAAATATATTTATGTGTATATCGTTAGTGAAATGTTGCTGAGATAGGGAATATGAATAGGTAGGTACTGAGTAGAAATGTGTAGAATTAGTATATTTAATATTATGGTTATAAAAGTTTTCAACGAATAATGTGTTTAATTGTATGTCGTACCGAAATAATCATAGCTTTGCAGGATTATTAAAAATATATATAGGATTCAAGTGTAAACATAGTTTTTATGTATACAAAATATTATAAAACAAAAAATATTCTCACTAAATTTTTCCTTAGATAATATCTACCGTTCTTCAAGCAATGTTGCTTATTTTTTTCAGATTTTGGTTTTAATTAAAAAATGGCTCATTCACACTTGAGATTTTTCCTCTGAGGTGAGAAATCCAATTCTTATCCATGGACACACACACATAAAACATAGAAAGGGGGATGCAAGATTCTTGGAGCAACTATTAATAAAATATTTCCAAAATAGACACAAATAATGATAGCCGCTGCTGTTCGAATGTGAATATCTCTCCTTTGTGTAAATTCATAAAACAATGTGTACTATTAAGGCACTTTACTTCTGGAATAGCTTGCATTTTCTAGGAATCAAGAGTCCCTCTGCCATTGTTGACATACACAATGAACTATCAAAACAATGAATAAGGAATATGATGAAGAACCCATAATATGGTAGTTTTTTGGTGATCCAGGATAAATAAATTATATTTTTTGTAAAATATTATTTAATTTAACATGGCATATAAATGTTCATGTTTTGTGCGTATTATTTTATTAAAATTTTTAATGAACTTTAAATATTTACTTACTTTTATGTTTAAAATTATATAGAAATGAGACATTGTAATATAATTTGCCACCAGATTACATAAATATCATTGTTAATTAAATCATCAGTATGTATATGTATACCTATTTAGATAAGTTAGTTAGATAGACGATGATTGTTGTTGAGCATTGCATTAATTATATTGAAACCAAGTAGTAACAGTATTTTTTATTATGGTTAAACATAATACTATAAATAAATTCAATTACATAAATCATGACTGACGTGTACAAAAATAACGATTGTTTAACATAAAAACTTTACTAAATAAAATTAACCAATCCTAATGGTAACATAAAATAAAGTCAAAGAGCAGTTTTATTTTTAGGCTTTCTGATATATACCTAAGTACGAGTACATTGGAAATGTAGGCATGAAATGTCGCTTTTTATGGCCTTGTAAATACTTATGTTTTTAAGTGTATAAAAGTTAATGAAATTGTATATAAAATTATGGAGTTGAAATATAAGAATGAATACCAATTTTTACTTGTACATTTATTTCCCTCTTCTGCAAAAACAATTAACGTAATATGAGTATGTTCCATGTTCGTGATCCCTTCAGACAACCTTATAATATCACAGGGATAGAAAGGTATACAAACTAGCAAACATATTACAGAAAATGATCTATTTTTGATTTATTAATTATTCGACTAAGTATCATTTGAAGGTTGGTACTATCCAGAAATCATATGGATATGTCAATAATATTGCCATATATGTGTCAGACCGGAGACTTATTGAGTGATGTAGCATTGTCCCTGGGACAAAATTCAGTAGTGTTCTGAAAAATTTGGACAAACTCAAAATAATCTAAACTTATTTGATTCACATTTTTGATAATTTGGAAGAAACTGCTTTTCTATTTGTACACTGTTATTTTTGATAAACGCAGAAGTTACAATAGTTGTTATTCAGTCTTTGGACAAACATAAATCGGTCGGTGAAGCTATAAATTTGGGTACTTTATAAATACGATTATTTCTTTCATCACTATAGGCTAGATGCTATGCAAGTGCGATATACCATATTTTCAGTCTTGTCTGGATGCTATATGAGTATGGTGAGCTGTATTTCAAATGTATGCAGGATGTATAATCAATAATGAGTGCGCTGAGTGTATTTTCACAAAAGACTAGATGCTATATGTTATATGCTGAACCGAACGCAGAGATATTAGTTTGGTGAACTGTACTTATTACTGTATAACGCAATGTGGCGAGTATTATATTAGAACGGTTGTGATATTTCTAGTATTATCTTACTAATCTATTATTATTAATTTATTACTAAGTATTATCTTACTAATCCATGTATTTATAAAGATTACTTACATATGCTTACTTAGATATTAACTTGGCTTTGGAATTGGAATGTAAAGTTTCAATCCAGTCGTGGCCCATCCCAATTTGTCTCGAATGTCATGATTGCCACGATATCAAAAAAGCCCGGTCTTCCTTGATTTAATCCTCTTTCTAATTATCATTCGATATAAAATTTAATAAAAAAGAATAAAGCTAAATTCTATCTCCCCGTGAATCTATGACCTATATTTCAACTAACTCAAATGAATCAAAATCCTATTAAAATTGTCGTATATTGAGATATAATATGCGGGTAAGTATGGTACACATATCTGAAAAAAAATTGATTATGCTCACTTGGGAAGGTCAAAGATAAGGTGGAGTGACATGATTGTATTTAAAATATCTGCAAGTCTTTAAAGACATGGGTTTTAGAGATAGAGGAAAATTCTAGAGGAACCCATAGACTCAACGCCAAGGATAGTGGAGCTAATAGTGACTCTGATGATTGATAGAAAGGAGCTACACAAAAAATAATTATGAAATGCTTGTGTGAAACATTTGTAAACATTGTATTCAAGTCTATGCAATTTCACTCTACATTATATTCATAAAATTAATACTTAAAGTTTTGAAGTAACACTAAAAAAAGATTTTATTGAAATATCTATATTGAAACGGTAATGCTAATAAAGCCGCTAAATTCTTTGTTCGCGTATGAAATTTTCAGACTGGCACATATACCCCCACGACTGCACACAGTAGACTAATGGTAGTAATTGAATGGACTTTCGTTATCCAATAGTTTGCTCAGTTTAAGATTTGCGTCGCTGGCGCGTAATAAAATTCACATAAAAACTTTTTTAGAA
This sequence comes from Agrypnia vestita, assembly GCA_016648135.1. Classification (NCBI taxonomy): domain Eukaryota; kingdom Metazoa; phylum Arthropoda; class Insecta; order Trichoptera; family Phryganeidae; genus Agrypnia; species Agrypnia vestita. Next base: position 47,912 of record JADDOH010003197.1, on the reverse strand, counting down.
TACGAAGCCAGTGTGATCTATTCTATAAAGTTCATATTTGAAGGCGTGTGTTGGATAGATTTTGAAAAAAATTACGCAGATTTTCTTAATATTTTTAATTTTTCTGCCAAATGGCTCTATCGTCGTTCATTCATCTGCGCGTGGATTTAAAAATTCAAATACAATATAAAAATATTCTATCTAAAAATAATTATTCCAGAAAAAAATATAATATAACATTAAATTTAAATTGATTAAGGGGGAATCTACTTTAGGACTCTGAAAAATTGATGAAATTCAAAATTAATTTTTTAAATAAAATATAAAGCCGATCTTTCTGAAACTTTAAGGATGATTTATTACATCTTTCAACCTAAATTATTTTTTTCATTAAAAAATAAATATATTACGATAGTCCAATTTAAGTCATAAATATTGTGCCTCATAACCGGAGTTGTCAATAGGCGGGAATTTTGAAGCCTCCAATTTTTGTTTAAGACAATAAAAATATAATTTTATTGTAATTATTTAATATTGTCGTCTAAAAAAATTAAGAAATTATATAAAACTGTAAAAATGATGAGATTTTGTAAAAAGTAACGATTTTTCACCCAAAAATTTGACTATTTAGGCCAAAACAATTGTTTGAACTATTTTAGAGAAGGGTTGATTATTATTAAGACGAAATCGATCGGTTGAATAGTTTTCTCTCTATATTTCCCGCCAATTTGAAAAATGGAGTTTCGAGTTAATCACATTTAATTTTTGAAACCTACAAAAAAGTATGACAATATGATATGATAGTTAGAATATTTCAAAGTTAATCTGCTAACATAACAATATTTCTGCTTCCTCATTGCTGTTGATTCATTTAAGACTAGGAGCTGTACGAGCTAGTTTTGTGGTGGTTAGTCGGCGCCTTTCTCGTTTTCGAACACGCTGTTTATCGTACCTGTCGTCAAATAGTTTGCATTGTTGAACAATGTTTATTTGCAGTAATTGCATTATTTGTAAAACGCTAGTTTGTCCTTCATTGAAGACACCTGCAGCAATAAAAATGGCAATTTGTATAATTTTTAAATCACAATTTTAATGTCTTGGAGCGAGCCATGGTGTCCAAATTCTCCGAATTTTATGCTTGCTTTACCACTTTACCGGTAAGAAACACGACAAGCGCCGTAAAAACAGATATAAAATGTACAATTCTGTAACCGTTATTTCTTCTTCTAAACTTCTCTCTATTTTGAGTAAATCTATTTCCGTGAAACCTTCTCTTTGATTCACTTTTGGCAATTTTTATCTAGGTACCGAAGTTTTTTCTTCTTTTTGGATACATTTTCACAGGCTAACTGCCTCAGAGCTCTTTCAATTTTATAGTTTGTTTCAAAACAGAACAGACGGTTATTTTAAAATCTCTTCGTAGAAATCTGCTATTTCAGTTACACTTATGTACATTAAAACGTACACCGAATATTTTTGTATTGCCACTGACATCTAACGAACAAAATAATACTGTTAATAACACGTTGATTGCCGATCACGCGTATACGCGTGATCCGGTCCGTCAGCCAGTGGCCGATCACGCGTTACCGCGTGTTTCTTCCTGATAGATTTGTACGAGCTGTGGAATAGCGGCAACAGCGCAACGGTGCGTGGAATTTATTTCGGCCACTAGGGAAGGAACATACCTTTTGAGTGGTAGGCGTGGCCTGCGGGTGCACTGTATTGTTTGTGTCGCACAGTTCACGCAGCGTCGGCGTTTGAGTGGGAGCGTTTTTGTTGATATAATTAGTTTTTTTGCAATATTCAACTTGTTTTCGCTTAATTTATGTACACCCTTTACTTTTTAATAATGAGTGACAAACCAGGACCCTAAAAAACACTAACATGCCAAATCGTGCAAAAAAAAGACTTAGAGGTGCTGAATTGGAAGATTTATTACTGGATTCGGACGAGGACATTTATGCAGGGAGGGATGTTATATATCCACCGAACTTCTAAATGAAATGCAAGAAGTGACCAGTAAGCGCGGCATCGTTACCTCGAAGCCGACTGCTATTATTAATCAATTACTTTCACAACACGTCAGGTGTAACTTTTCAAGACCAAATACTTAGTTACAGTTGCCGGCAAACTTCTTGAAATTCTTTGGCGTGGTGGGGGAATGCGCAGAAGACGAAATTTGGGTCTCGTTGGTGGAAAGGTAGATGCGCAAACTTCCTCCCACTACGCAGTAGAATTTCAAGATGTTTGCCGGCTACTGTACTATCCTTATAAAAGAAAACACTTTTTGTTCACACACTAATGACGAGTTTGATAAGTGCTCGGATGTTATATAATAAATATTTCAACAAAAGAAATCTGTCACTATATGATTTTAGAGAAAAAGTGCTTGAATCGTTTTTGCCGGAAATGAATGCAGACCAAACACAAAAAATATTTCAGAGACGTGGAGACACGAATATTCAGCAACATAGGCTGACTAAAATTGAAAAAGTCACACCACGATCATTAACCGATGGTAAAACTGCAAACGTTACAGCGAGAAAGGATTGTAGAAACTACTATAAAAACAAAAAAAGAGTGAACAACACCATGGAATGCAAGAACTGTCCTGGTGGTCCTCCCCTATGTTTTGATTGCTTCTTTGATTTACATTATTGTACTCCCAAGTAAATTAATAATTTCATGTGTGTTGTTTTACTACATATTTGTGGAAATTTAACTATGCTTGTGTTGTGCCATTACGAAATCAGAATTATTGTAACTTTAGTTCCTACAAATGTTGATTTTGCTAGTAGTAAAAGTTTATAATTTTTGTTAATTTTTAAATTTATAAAAACTTTATGTGATTATATTGAAAGACTGCTAAAAAAAATTAATGAACTAGCTGTTCGTACCCGGCGTTGCACGGGCTAAGGATTAAGTTGAGAATAAATTTGTGGGGGGAAACAAAGGTTTGATTCGAACGGTACAGATTTGCATCGAATATATGTCAGGGTGAGGGGAAGGGGTAAGAGAACAGGGGGAAATATCGCCAACGTTACTCGCCGAGTCCTAAAAAATAAGTTTCCAAATTTTGAGTCCGATCAGTCAAACGGTACAGATTTGCATCGAAAATATGTCAGGGGGAGAGGAAGATGTATGAGAATAGGGGGAAATATCGCTTATGTTACTCGCCGAGTCCTAAAGAATAAGTTTCCAAATTTTGAGTCCGATCGGTCAAACGATGCAGATTCGCATCTGAAATGTGTCAGGGGGAGGGGAAGGGGTTTGAGAATTGGGAAGAAATGTTGCCTATGTTGCCCGCCGAGTCCCAAAGCATAAGTACGCAAAATTTGAATCGAATCGGACAAACGGTGTGGATTTGTATAGAGAACAGACAGACAGAGACAGACATTGAGTTTTATAGATTTAGATTTATTTTATGTATTTTTATTCCTGTTATGATACATCAATATAACTTATGAGTTTAAACTCCATATCACGCGAAATCGCGTTATATGCCATATGGGCAATAATAGTGTTACCTATGGCCGATCACACGATATCGCGTGATAAATATTTACATTATGTAAAACCTGTTAGCTTAAAACAAAATCTAAGAAAAATAATAGTTTGGCCATCTCATGAAATCCAGCTTTTCAGGTCGGAATCAACATGTTAAGGGATGAGATGCGGAGTGTTAACCTGATCGACGTTATAATTATCCACATTATAAGCTATAACTAGAGAAATATTTAGAATTTTTCTCTATAATTTTACGAGCATATTCTCTAATAGAGTAGGTAGGTAAGTATATTATCGATTAAAAAAAAGAAAAAATAAGAAATTTGTAAAGCAGATTCCACCCTTAATTAAGATAAATACGAGTAGATGAACGCTGCTTTTGTAATAATTATTATATATTTAGCTTACTTTATCTACGTTGTTTTTATTTTATTCTATAAATTCCTTTGAAAATAGAGACATACCCACAATAAAATTATCAATATCACTTAGATTATGAATAATTCTTTAATCATACACGAAATATTGATAAAGATGGTACAGAAATGCAAAAAATTGTTCAAACATGTTGAAAAAGCATTATCCATTGTTAATTTCCGAATTTCCCAAAGCCCCTCTGTCTAATGTGCTCTCAGAATCTCCCGAATAATATTCATAGTTAATTCTTTGTATTAATGCGTCGCTCTTTCTCTCGATCCGCTCCATTTCCCCGCCTTACCCTAAGCCGAACTCTTCCAGGACGACATGCCAATGCAGCAAAGCGACACTTGTCACAAAAAACTTTCCATATTGCAGCCCTTAAACTAATCCCGTTAATAAAAGTCATCCTTTTTACTCGAGTTCAACTTTAGGAAAGAAATATTTAAAATAGACACATTACAACCGGAAGCATTGAACGAAGGAGTTTTTTTATACAACTACGAGTTGGGTTCATTTGGATAACTCGGTGAAGCTCAAGTGTCATCTGTATATTTCATATGCTTTCAAAAAACATGGATTAGTCACTTTCGGGTATCATTACTGCATTAACATATCTTCGAATAAACTCCCTATGTCTTCGTATGTTCGATCTACCTATTTATTTATTTTATTTCTATTACAATAAAATAAAAATCTTATTCTTTTTTATATTTTCTTATTCGGTCATCCAACAGGGAGACACAATCGCTTGGTAAGATAAAATACATAAAAAATAGTTAAATGTCTCCCACAATTAAAGAATGACACAAATTGGGCATAACCATAGATAAGTCAATTTGACAATGGCGGATACAACATTATAGTTTCATTTAACCGAATATTCCAAATTTAACTTTAACATAGACACAAAAGGGCTCGTGATGTATATAATATACATAATCAGGGAGGGGGACGAGTTTCTAGTATCTGCCTCAATGGGATTGTTGGTTTGATAAGTTGGAAGGGAAAAGAGGTACTTCTACCTGGCTGGTCGGAATGGGACATGGAAAGCTAGCAAGCTGGTGATTTCAGGAGAATCAATAAGGTTATGAATTATTTGGAATAGAAAGGTTTGATCTGACAATATTCGCCTATTTTTTAGTGTGACAATTTGTGAAATTTTATTGAGTCCAAATAGTTCAAATTCAAATTACATTTGTAGTTAATATGCTTAATGAATGCTTTTTGGACATTTTCGATTATATTAGTGTTAAATTTATATGTGGGTGACCATATTGTCGAAAAAAATTCAAGACGAGGTCGAATATAGGTTATGTATAGTCTCCTTAATGTACTAATTTGCCTGAATGGTTTGCCAAGACGCATTATGAAGCCGGACATTTTGAAAGCTTAGTCGTCGGTTGAAATTCATTTTAGAGTCTAGGGACTTTAGATTGTACGAGATACGAAGGAATGTAGATTGTCCCTATATACATACATTTGTAAATGTCTGCATGCATGATCGTTTACAAATACATACATATACATACATATTTATGAAATTTGTAAAACAATATATTTTATAATGATTGTTGCATTGTTTTTTTTTGTTTGCTAGGGAATTTGATTATGCTAGAATAATACGTATGTAAAATGTGCCTTAAATAGACGCAAGGGGACATTCTTCTGCACTGATCCAATCCCCTCTTGTACAAACGGGGTTTTGTACATCTCTTTACAAATTAAAACTCTGTGACAGAATGTTTAAAAAAAACATATTTTTGCCAAGTACCTACATATATCACAAATTAAGTAAAGACAATTATAAAGTATATATCAAATTCGTTCGCGACATAAAATTATTGGGTTCTACTTATTATTACTTTTTTATCGCCAGCGGACCCGTGACTATAGTCCGATGACATTGAATCATATGAAAGGCTTCTACAGGTATTTCACGGTGGAGACCATGGACTGGATTCTATTTAGATGCTTGTAGGTTTATTATTTTTTAGTTAATTGACAATACGCGTTCAATTATCTAAATTATCGTTAAAAATAATAACAATTATAGTATAATTTTGGATTTTTCAATTTTTTAATGTTTTTTTCATACAAGTTGTATGGAGTTTCTGACGCATAAGGTAGACACGAAACCCGAAAATGAGAAAGGAAGTATTGTAAAAACTTCGTTTTTATGAGTTACTTTTTTACTTCCTTTATATTAACTCGTGGCGTCTGCTTGCTTGCTTGACGAAAAAACTTTGGATCGATTTTTAACCCTTTTCCCGTGATCCAATCAAACTTTGCAAGTAGACTCGTGGCGATGATTAAGAAGATCTATCAAATTTTCGTTAAAAAAAAATAATAATTATAGTATAATTTCGGATTTTTAGAAATTTTATTGGTTTTTTAAAATTGGAATCAGAAAAGTTTGATTATTAGCAACGGCGGCCCGATAACGTCGCGGAATATTTTCTAAATTTGAATTACTCCATCGGTATACATAATAGGTACTTCACTACGAATGTCTAAAATCTAACTAACTATCTAAAAACTAATCTAACTTGACTGACAAATGTTTTTAGAATTTAATCTTCAAAGCATGAAGTGTCTTATCAAAGCTCAAAACGACTGACATTTTAGAAATATATTAAATTACTGTATGTTTAGTGTTATGTTATATCTTTTAATTCGTCTTTAATTGTTGTTATATTTTACAAAGAAAGGGAGTATAATAAAAACTTGGTTTTAATGGGTTACTTTTTACTCCCTTTATATTAACTCGTGGCGTCTGCTTGCTTGCCGTCAACAAAAACTTTGGATCGATTTTTGACCCTTTTCCCGTGATCCAATCGAGCTGAAACTTGGCAAGCAGACTCGTGGCGACGATCAAGAAGATCTATTACATTTTCGTTAAAAAAATGAATATTATAGTATTCTTTCGGATTTTTAGAAATTGTATTGGTTTTTTCAAATTGGATTCATTAGAAAAGTTTGATTAGCAACGGCGCGGCGACCCGATAACGTCGCGGAATATTTTCTAAATTTGAATTACTCCTTCGGTATAATAGGTACATCACTACGAATTTCGAAAATTTACAAAACAATTGGTTCACAAATGACAGCAAAATTGGGTTTTTTGGGAAAAAATCAAATAATAATTTATTTCTTTTAGATTTCTTAGTTTTGAAGAATTCTACATTACTCAAATCTGATTCTGACTAAATCATTTGACGTTGGAAATTCATATTGAAGATAATTGAATCTATCAAAATCTTGACATCTCAAAACATCTGACATTTTAGAAATATATTAAATTTCTGTAACTTTAGTGTTATGTGTACGTTTTAATTCGTCTTTAATTATTGTTATATTTTACAAAGAAAGGGAGTATAGTAAAAACTTGGGTTAGTATTTTTGGTATTTAATTAATATTTCAAACATTTCTTTGTCAGAGTGTTGTATTTTAATTTTATTTTAGACATTATTTATTCACCTAATTTAATTTACTTGCATGTATTAAAACATACATTATGCCATTTTTCTATGGAGATAGAAAAAAGGAATGGGACTCTAATAGGAAAAAGATAGAATAAACCTGTTTTCTTTTTTCTTTCCTTTCTTCTCTCTTCAATGTGTCAGATTGCTTCATACGTGGTCATGGAAAATCAAAATTATACAAAAATAAAAACATATTGTTTAAAGGTATTTAACGCGTCAAATAGATCAGTTTTATTGACTAACATTTTTGAATATATTGTCACGTGTCTTTACTGCTGCGGGAGGGATTAATGAAACGCTGGATTTCAATAACGGATTTATTAATTACTGATTAATTGATTAATAAATCGTACAAAGTCACTTAATACTATTTGACTTAACGCTATTATTTAAATTAAACTATTTCGTAATTTATCACTCGTCCAAAAATTGTTGATTTTTGGGTAACACTTTCGAGGAGTCTCTGCTCAAATATCGCACAAGAGTAAGCACTTCACTTAATTATTTGTCACTTAGTTCACACGCCTGATAGTAACACTATTTCCGTGGCCTGGATCCGTTTATTTATACTCGATCACATTGGATTTTCAAACCCTCGAGACTTCTCTAGTATTTACTAGACTTTTCTTGCGTTTACTCAAAAGTTTTCGTGACTTCCAGATGTTCCTGGAAAGTTGTAGACGTCTCTCGAAAGCTTTAGTAATTGTAGATCCTTCGATAGTTTTGTGCCAACTTCAGAAGTGCGTAATTCTTTTTAGCCTCATCACAATATAAAATCCCTTTTTTTTTTAAATATGTTTTTAAAAATTGATTTTATTATTTATTTGTATATAACTACTTATATTTTATTAATTACACCTACATTTTTCAATATAAGTAGATATATACAAAAAATAAAATCAATTTTTAAAATATCAAACTACAAAGTTGCTTCCAAATAAAAAAAAAAGTTTTATTTTAACTTTGTAATACACAAACTAATAATTACTACAATAGTTTCGAGAGGAGCAGTCCTCACTTGATGATGAAGGGACTGCTCCTCTAGAAATTATATTTAAATTATAATGTTGCACCACTAAGTATCAATCTTTTTATAAGAACGGCTATTTTTTTTAAGACCAACCTCTTGTATTTACTAAATGGCAGAAGGTTTACGATGTATTCAATTAATAAAATATTACATTATTTGATTACTCTTATTATGATATTTTTATTGAGTACTTATTCCAACAGAATAATTCAATGAACCTACCCCCATAATAAAGCAGTACAGTTTCATAAATTAGTTTTAATTTGAATGGAAACTTTTATCGCTCGCCTCGTATTGAATTCGTTTACAATATTTCAGCAGCTACCTTATTTCATTGAATATTGCGCCGTTAATTAACTATAGCGGATAGATGATATCATTGTTATCAAAAAATATTTTTTGCTTTACAAATTTTACACGGACAATAAAAACTTTTATAGCGGCGGCATTTGTTCAACTTAATTCAATAGGGACATTTAATAAAAAATAAAAATTGTCCTGTAAAGCTGGCGAATAAAACATTTAATAAGGGATTATATATAATCTCATTATATTTGAGATTTAGAGTGTGGCGTCTACAAATAGTGACTTAGGCTGAGATTGGCGATATATATCTATATACAATAACTCGTATTCATTTCGCGGCTGAGTCATTTTAATATACGATGTTTGTGCACTTTTTAGGCACATAAACTTAGGTACGCGGTTGTCTCCTCCCTGAACAGAGACCAGAGCAGCTTCCTGTTATCCCTGCTTTCCATGGCAGGGACCCTACCCGCTGATCTATTGGCCCTGGAAACAGCAGCCCGCTGCTCTTGAGGATGGGTGAAGATGCTGCATCATGGCTTTTTAGCCTTCAGACACCATAACATTCAAAGAGAAACGTGCAGGTCCAAGGAAAAAAACTCTAAGAGTATGGTGGACAAGGTGGGATGCCGCGGCATAGAGTAGATGAACTTACATCTTTCTCCCACTTCTGGTGGTTTAGGAAAGGGGAAGAGGAGATCCCCCGGTGTTGGATCACTACGCGTTGCAGATTATCTCATGCCACGGTGAGTTCAAAACCAAACTCTTTGACTTGTGACTTGCTTGTGACCCGTAATATGCCTATAGCCGCGTGAGGCAGGCATCGAAATACTTACTACAGGAATGACCAGTAGTAATTGACAGTTGCGAGGACTTGAGATGAAGAGTAGGTAAGTTTCCTTTCGAAACTCAGATCTCTAAAGTAACAAACATAACCTGTCGCGCTATAGATCTTTCGTTCGGGTGTGAATCCTTAGGGGGCCTTCCCTCTAAATACTTCGAAGACCTTCTCTTGAAGTGTAGTACTTACATATTTTGCTTTTGTCATGATTCTGACCTGGACCCATTTGAAAAAATATATCATATCTATAATAAATACGTACTCCTAGTCGACGGTACCACTGTCATGATTACCGGGTATTTTTATAAATAAGTGAACGTATACGGTAACACTCCTGGTCGCGGCACCACTGACTGTCATGTGCACTGTGCACAACATAATGAAATGATTACATATAAAAATATAATCACTCCTGGTCAACGAGATCATGATTCTAATGGTATGAATACGTAAATGCTTATATAAACATTCTAGGTGTGAATTGTTTAAACATTACATTTTTTTTACATTTAGCTTGAAAATGTTCAGTTGAAAAAATTCAGAAAATTTAAAAAAATACAATTTTTTATTTTTGGTTTCTAAATTTTACTGCACTTACTGTTAATGTAGTAGTGAGATAGATATACTATAAATGAGTAATCAGGACCATCAAACCGAACAGAATCATTGACGTTATTTAATTTTTTGTCTATATTTTTGTAAAATATTTTATTTTAATCAGCATTTTAAATCCCTTAGAATTTTACGCGTTATTGTGAAGATGCATGCATCAATGTGGCAATCTTTTACAATTCAAATAAAATCTTTTTCTATTAAAAAATATGATGACTACTAACAAACCACCATGCCGTTTCCCAGATGGGTAGGTAGAGAGGATAGAATGCCAAACTCTTCTGTCCTGGTACACTTCTTTCTCTTTGCAGTAAATAATTTCTCACCCACCACCTTTTTCTCCTCTTACGTTTCGATAAACTCGTTAAAATAAATAGATACGCAGCTGTCATCGTAACCTCGTCGGGGACAAGTGTAAATAGAAAAAAAAATAGCGCAGCTGTCATCGTAACCTCATCGGGTGACATTTCCGCAACAAGAGATATGTGAGTCCCGGTGTGTACATGTCAAATGACCGCGTCATTGTCCCCGAAACATGAGCGTAGATGTTGATGCGACATGCCGCGCGGAATGTTTCGCGATTTGTCCCCTAGTGAATTCATGGCTTAATATGTTTTTTATACGTATAAAGTATACTTTATTATCTGGAATTAGTACTAAGAAGATTAAGTATTATTCAATATTAATAAAGTTATAACGTTTTAAATTTGCAAGAAATTTTTACGGTTTTTCTTGATTTTAAAATGTTTTTTTATTTCTATAAAGAGATGATTTTAAACGGTATATTCTATTTATTCCCTTATTTTGAGGCTTTACTCACTTTAAAAAGTTTTTTTTTTTAATAAAAACACCTTAATTAATAATTTAAAATAAAAATTCCAAAGTATGAAATGTGTCAATAAATGACGTAATTTTAAAACAGAATGCCGACGGCAGCGGCGTCATTTATTGGCGCATTTCATACTTTAGAAACCTTTATGAACATTGGATCTGCATATTGGATATATAAAGGAAATTGTGTAGAAAAATAATACGAGACCACTGCGAAAGGAATATGTGCACATTTTATTTTTGTATAAATGAGAGAAGATGAACATAATAATTCTTACCTAGATAAGAGATTACAATCTGTCTGCATCGAGGGTTTTAAATCATAATATAAGATTGTCCCCTCGGGTGTTCCACAAGGCTCACATCTCGAGCCCTCGAATCTATTTATATTTTTGATATTCATAAATGTTTTATAAATTGTAATTTTTTATCATACGCTGATGATATGAAAATTTTTATGTCAGTTAAATCCGAAACCGACTGCCAAAAAATGCAAGAGGATCTCGAGAGACTGTCCGGTACTGTGAAACGAATAGGCTGATACTAAATGTCACTAAATATTATAAAATTTCTTTCACCCGCGAAATAAATCGTATTGTATATAAATATACTATTGGTAATGATATGGTCAGGGATGTGGACGAGATACGGGATTTAGGATTGTTGCTAGACTCTAAAATGAATTTCAACCGACACATTGATGCGATTGTCGGTAAAGCATTCAAAATGTCCGGCTTCATAGTGCGTCTTGGCAAATCATTCAGGCAAATTATCACATTTAGGAGAGACTATACATAACCTATATTCGACCTCACCTCGAATTTCGTTCAACAATATGGTCACCCACATATAAATTTAATATTATCAGAATCGAAAACGTTCAAAAAATACTCCTTAAGCGTATTAACTACAAATTTAATTTTAATTAATTAATTTTAACTATTTGGACTCAATAAAATTTAATAAATTGGAAACTCTAGAAAAATAGAAATTTTTAACACTGAATATGAAGAGTATCGTCGTATTGTGAGGCAGATACTAGAAACTCGTCCCCTTCCCTGATCATATTAGGTCCTCACATATGAAATTGGCGTTTTGCCGTACTGACAAATTTGATCTCAAATATCTTCTCTTTGGTTAGGAATTCCAAATCCAAATTTATACAGCTATTTACTCATGTATTTGTGTTTTGAAAATTATAACTCATTCGTTTTTTCCTCAATTGTTTTTTCTTTGCGTCACTCAGTTTACAAAATGAAAAACTTGAAATATCGCGTTATTTACGAGTACGAGTTCCACCGTGGCACCGGTGCTGCAGAAACGGCTCGAAGGATTAATGATGTGTATGGCGACGGTGCCGCAAAAGAAAACACAGTGTGTTTTTGGTTCCAACGTTTTTGTTCTGGAAATTTCGACCTGCAGAACAAGCCCCGTGGACGGCCGGAGACCAAAGTTGATAATGAAGAATTGAAGGCTATTGTGGAAGCGGATCCATCGCAAACCACATCCGAGTTAGCTGCAGGCTGCGGTGTTAGTGATAAAACTGTTTTAATCCACTTGAAGCAACTTGGTAAGGTGAAAAAGCTTGAAAGGTGGGTACCTCACGAATTGAGTGAAGCAAATCAACAAACGCGCGTTGACTGCTGCGTTGCATTACTCAACCGGCACAATAATGAAGGATTTTAAATCGAATCATTACCTGTGATGAAAAGTGGATCCTGTACGATAATCGGAAGCGCTCATCGCAATGGCTGAACCCTGCCGAACCAGCCAAACCATGCCCCAAGCGAAAATTGACTCCAAAAAAGTTACTTGTGAGCGTTTGGTGGACTAGTGCTGGTGTCGTTCACTACAGCTTTCTTAAATCTGGCCAGACGATTACGGCAGATGTCTATTGTCAGCAACTGCAAACCATGATGGAAAAGCTAGCTGCTAAACAACCGAGGCTGGTTAATCGCTCTAGGCCACTGCTGCTTCATGATAACGCTAGACCACACACTGCACAACAGACGGCTACCAAATTAGAGGAGCTTCAATTGGAATGTCTAAGACATCCACCGTACTCTCCGGACCTTGCCCCAACAGATTACCATTTTTTTCGAAATTTGGATAACTTCTTGCAAAGGAAAAAATTCAACTCCGATGGGGCAGTCCAAACCGCCTTCAAAGATTTTATTGATTCCCGTCCGAATGGTTTTTTTAGTAAAGGGATCGATGAACTACCTATGAGATCGCAAAAGTGCATAGATAGCAATGTTACATACTTTGATTAATTAAATATATTATAATAAAAGAAATCGGCTTTATGTTCCTCCCATACTAAACGTCAATTTCATATGTAAGGACCTAATACAAAGGACAATACTAAAATAAGGCAAGAGAAGACCGTAATTTTTTTGACGAGAACGAAGAAAAATCAAACTAAGCGCCAATTTGAGCGAACGGAGAAAAAATCGAGGAAATAGTGCTAAGTCCTTTTTTACCGGAGTAAATTTCGAAAAGGAGAGATTTCAGGCTCGGTATATATTAAATACGGGAAGTCCCGCTTTTATAATAATGACGTTCCTCACCAAATAATCCCCTAGAACAGTAATTCCCAATCTTTTTAGCACGGCATGGTATTCAAACTTTGTATGACATTTTCGCGGTATTTTTTCAGTATTCTACAATGTACGTTCCTATCACTTTTTTAACATTTACATTTATTTGGATAAGTATACTTTATTCAATTTTACTGTTATGTTTATATATCTTTCCTTTTACTCCCGTTCCACATTCCCCTCCACCTTCTCCACTCGCTGTTAAAAGTAAATTAAAGTTAAAGTAAATTACTATATTCAGTGGAAAATTTGTAATTGGCATAATTTTAAAAACCATTATTTCATATCTGTTAAGATTGATTTGCTGTTAATTTTCCCCAAAAAAAAAGGCGCGCGTCGGTGAGTCTAGAAGGTTCCTGTACATTCAATAAATTTCTTGAAAGTTCTAGAAGGAGAATGTTATAAAAGGTTCGCGAAAGTTCTATGACGATCCAAACAGTGTACCAAAAATCAACGCGTGCGAAGCCGCGCGGGCACAGCTAGTAAAAAATAACAATACACATATTATGTCAATGCAAAGTCAATGCAGCATTATCATAGTAAATTTATTATTATAATATATTTCTCTAAAGTAATCAACTATGGTAAGCAACTATACGCTCCATTGAGGGTCCTTACCTTCTGATATAGTAGTTTTGCCACCGCCTTCTATCTTTCAGTCGAGAACACCGAGTTTTCTTTTTACCTTTATTGTTTCTTGCTTTATCTTACGAGGATTTGTGAACAATTGTTGACACATTGATATAAAACTTATTAGATATAATCATAATCGTATGAGGTAAACAGAAGCAAATGCATATGAGATAAATATTATCGTAACATCTCATAAGAATAATCACAGAGAAAAAAAATCGATATTTTAGCATAGATTGTATTAAACTTAGTTAAACTTGGATTGTAAGTTAGTATTATTTAGATTTTTATTTTTATAACAATAGCTTTTAAGTAACGATAAGTTACCTTTAAACATAATAATTTCGTTGTCTATCCGTCCATCCATCTAACTAACTAACTAACTTAACTTCGTATAACGTCCGTAATTTCGTTCGAACACTCGGCTAAAAAAACAAATTAAACGGCCGGAGATGGTGCTTGAACCCCGGGCCAGCAAACTCGAAGGCGGCGACGATAGCGATGTTGCCATCGCTGAGCCCGCATTACCCGTCAAAAATACAGTACGTGTAGAACTTAGCAAAGACGTGAACAATTTCATGTTCCGCCCAATCGCTGGCAAGGGAAATATTAAAAAAATATATATATTTTGATAAAAGTCGTTATTACTATTTCGTGGGTGTCGATTCTTTTAGGAACCGGCATGTAAAAGTACCGTAATTTTTGACGGGTTAGAGCTAGTTTCTGAATATTATCGCCCCCTCTTCTTCGAGGTCTTCCTCATGCTAGCGTTTCTTGACTAACTTTGTTATAATAATTATTTTATAATAATGATAAGGCAATAAAGCAGATACAATGTACTCAGTAAAAAATGATAACTTTTTTCTTTAATATTTCACATAGACAAATAATCAAAGGTAAAGGTAAAAAAAAACAATTAAATTGTAGATACAGTAGCATCATCCATATACCGCATTCTAAAACTTTTGTTTACTTGGTTTTTGAATATCGGTAACGAGACAAAATTTATATTATCACAAGAGTCTAAAACAACTAGTAACTGCACATTGCCATTAATGTCAGAGTACATATATCACACGCTCGGCATATTTTTAGTATCGAGGAGCGTAATTCAGAAATACTCATAGTTCTACTTGTTGGATTACATGATACCGTGCAAAAATTAGCTGCATAACACAATAAAGTAAATACATTAAGAACTTCAAATGTTTATTAAATAATTTCATTTTTTAAATAAATTTAAACCATAGCACATTTGGCTTACAAGTACATTGATCAAATTTTTCAACAATAGAAAGTATTGATGATGTACAGAATTTCTTTGGTTTACGGACATATTACTTCTTTATGGAATAGCATGTATTTGAACATATAAAGTATAAAAAAGTATCCCTGCCATTTCTGAATGAGAAAAGCAACATTTTATAAGATTTTTTTATTTATTTATTTATTTATTTATTTATTTATTTATTTATTTATTTATTTATTTATTTATTTATTTATTTATTTATTTATTTATTTATTTATTTATTTATTTATTTATTTATTTATTTATTTATTTATTTATTCATTCATTTACGCCTAAATAGGCTTTTACATATGTAGGTATATAACAGTTATTTGCAAAAATAATATAAACAGAGAGAAAAACAAAAAAAAGAAAGTGTATATAATTTACATTATGGCGGAATGAAGCGCTCTCAGTATCGCGCCCCTATACTGTGACAGGCCAGAACCAAACACGTCCGCTATGTTTGTATAATTGTTACCTAACCTGTGTATTCTAGGTACTAGCGAGTTGTAGTGAGCATTTGTTCTAGTATTGTCACAGTAAAAAGGCGTCGGCACTCGAGTAGTTCGACTGGGTACATGGAACATTATTAAGGACAAAATTTCAGGGCTGTGGTAATGCGAGTTTACAATTTTATATAATAAAATCAGATCGGATAAAACTCTCCTGTCCGATAGTGGCAATAAACCGGTAAAATATAATAAGTTTGTATAGTTAAGATTTTCTATTGGGATATGGAGACGGAAATTTATGTAGCGTAAAAATTTATGTTGAATTCTTTCTATTGTATGAACATGAGCATTGTAATAGGGACACCAGATAGATGAGTTGTATTCGATTTGACTTCTAACAAGAGAACAATAAAGGAGTTTGACCGTTTGAATATTTGTGAAGGAATTACAAGAGCGCAGAACAAAGCCAAGTGTTTTCATAGCCTTGTTTGCTATATTATTGATATGGTTTACGAATGATAATTCCTCGTCAATTAAAATGCCAAGATCATTAATTACGGTAACGGTTTTCAAGGGAGTGGCATTAATCGAGTAGTTAAAAATGATAGGATTTTTAATTGTATGAAAGCGTATAATTTGGCATTTGTCAATATTTAGAAGGAGTTTATTAGTACTGCACCAGTAATTCAGTTTGGCCAAATTAAGTTGGATCTTTTGGCAATCTTGAATATTTCGTATCACTTTAAACACTTTCATGTCATCAGCAAAAATTAAAATGTTCACATCATGAAAAATAGTAATAATGTCATTAATAAATAATAAAAACAAGATAGGTCCTAGATGAGAACCTTGTGGGACACCGCTGGTTGCTCTAAACTTAAAGGAAGAGAAAGAATTTATTTTTACAAATAGTTCTCTATTACAAATATATGATTTTATCCAATTTAAAAATTTTCCCCTTATACCTATTTTATTAAGTTTGAATAACAATATGTTGTGATCCACCTTATCATAAGATGTGATTATTGGAAGCCTATTTTTGAAAATCAAATTACACTTTAAATATTTTATTACGATTATATGCTATTACCGATAGATATTCTGTGCTTAATACTATTCGAAAATTAATCAAACATGTTGTTATTACTCCCTTTCTTTTAACTCGTAGTGTCTGCTTGTCGGCTTGTCTGCTGAAAAAATTTGGATCGATTTTTAACCCTTTTCCCGTGATCCAATCGAGCTGAAACTTTGCAGACAGACTCGTGGAGACGTTAAAAATGATCTAACAAATTTTAGTTTAAAATTTTTTAATTATAGTATAATTTTGGATTATAAACCATAAATAAATTAACCATACAAATGAGAAAGGACCCTGACACGTGGAGAAGGTGCGAAACTTGTTTCAACTAGTCTGACTCGAGCCATGGGTCCGATCATAAAGGGAGTAAAATAAAAACTTGGTTTTTATAGGTTCGTTTTTTTAACAGTTTTATATAAAAAAACTTTACTGTAATTTATAAATCTTCAAAATTTAAATAAATAAATTAACTCGGGATACCTAACCATTACACGCATTCAAAAGGTAGATAGAAGATAATTATTATTGTAAATTATGATGTAGGTAAGCCAAAAAAATTAAACACATTTAGTGAAATACTTAGTTCATCGCCATGTTAAGTATAAATACAAGTAGGTATATATCCTTTTCGACGGCATTGAGAGGAATCTCAGAAGATATGTCAGCAATTCTCAATTTTCAATCTAAATTATATCATTGTTCTCATATCATCAATTTTATTTCAAATTTTCTAACAAAACTACCAGTTCAGGCAAACCCAAAAAGTTATATTGCAGACATTACTAACTAACATGTATTATTATGTGACACGATTTTTTTTATTATCTACACGTTACTCGTAAAATTTACATAACATGTCACCAACAATGAATATAGTCAACATGTACCTATAATATACATACATATATTTGTGAAACTCTCGTTTTTATCAAAATGACATAAACTCGGGGTACGAGTGTGTTTTATTAGGTAATTAAACAAAACGCTAAGCAAACCTTAATACAACTATTTTAACTTTTATAAATAATGATTCATATATTTTAAAGTCATCGATTGTGTAACACGGGCTTTATTAAAGACAAACGTGAGTGATGTGGAATAATTATTAATATTTTGGCAAAAAGATCCTGAGTAACCCGGTCAAAATGGGATATAATGTATTAACGATTATCGAGACGTTTTATTTTTAATATGACACTTGGATAGAAACATAGCATTCTTGAAAACTCTCATCATAGAAATATTCATTCGATTCTCAGAATTAGATTAAATCAAGAAAATATTGTTATTCAAGGCAGCTTGGTGTAAAAAATAGGCTAACAAGCTATAAAATGAGTAAATTAAAATATTTCGTGATAATTACTGCATTGGTTATTTTTATGATTTACGTGTGTAGCCGAAACTTATCGATTATTAAAAAAAAATATGTTACGGAGTATAATAAACCAATGGAACTACAAGAGGAACCAAAAAACGACATCGTTTTGAATGCTGATGTGAAACTCATACGTATTGAAGAGTCTCCGTCAACCGCTAACCCACTTTTTTCCCTAAAAAAACGATTCAACTGTGAGAACAAACTACAAGTTAGTCGAATAGCCCAGAGAGGTGAGTTCTGGGTGCTGTACAACTGGGTGAAAGGGCAGCACGGTGAGCTGCAGTGCCATGAGGCCATCACGCTCACCACGCACGGGGACTACAGCTTTCTTCAAAATCTGCGACCCTTGACTGAAAGGTATGATGAAATGTATATAGTAAAAATATTAAATAGATAAATAAATAAATAAATTATATGCCTTAATAAATATTTTTTACCTACCCGAAAAGTAAAATTAAACGAATCATTTAATTTTACTTTTCGGGTATAAATGTTTCAGCTTCATAGTTATCAATCACTTCGTAATTAATAAAAGTAACCTAATTAGTACTGATATAATTTCTGGTATAATTTCTGCTGAACTCAATTAAACGTATAAATTCATTATGTAAGAACATGATCATTGTAGAATATTCTACTCGCACAAATACCTAGACAATTTATTTCGCTAAATGAAGGAATTCAGAAGGAAATAAGAAAAACTAAGCTGGAATTCGTGTACATGATTGAATGCGAGGTCTTTGTAAATAGCATACCACCATGTCTTAAGAGAAGAATTTTAAAGCAGTGCATCTTTCCACTCCACCTTACACATGGTAATTAAATCTGAATTCTAAATATCAAGCTATGATACTAGCTGAAAGAAAAAGTAATCCACATATTGCAGTCCAAGAGGAACAATGTTATTAAAAAGCGAGAAGGGTGGTGAGCGAGTTCATCAGTAATCGCGAGACCAAAAACCACCCAGAGAACGCTCAAGACTCAACGGATAGATAAATTATTATCGGAGTAGGAGTGACATGGCAAAAATTTGTAGAGGACCGAAAAGAGTAGCAGAGTTATGAGGAGGCCTTTTTCATCAATCAATCGACAATGGCTAATGATGACAATTGCAGTGGAAATGCTAGAAGAATAGAATGGCTTCATATAAATCCAGTGCATAGCATTGTGATATATAATTCTGTATGACTAATGTATGTTTACTCTAGGTAGTTTTACAATTCTAGTGATTCTTCCAGGTGGGATGGGCCAGTGAGCGTAGCCCTATACGCCCCCGGATTCGACCTGCTCACCACCCTAACGGTCATCCAGCAAGCGCGGCACTGTATCCCTCTTGTGAAGAAATGGGTTTCCTTCCACGCATTCTTCCACGAGGAGCACTTGCCGCCGGAGGTACATTCTTCTTATCAAGAATGGTACAAACATACACAGTGTGAAATAAGTTCGTAATCTTTAGTACAGGGTGGGGCAGAAAGATCTCCGATTTGGGAATATCTTTATTCAAAATAGGGAACGTCTTTTTGCCCCTTCCTTTTTGAATTTGGAGTAAAAGTTTCATATTTTATCGAAACTAATACAGTATTTAATGACGATATTAAAGTTTACATCGTAATTAGTTTTTTATATAATTGCATTTATTTTTTATACGTTTTTAATTCAGACATTTCGCCTGAATTTGCCATTATTTAGTTATGTGTAATTTTAACACGCTTATAATTTATACAACATTATTTTACGCTCAGAAATTTAATTACATCTTCTTCTTCTTCATGTGCCCTGTCGGGTCCCCCCAACGTCGGCGATCGTCTGGGAGAAAGTTTCCCTGTCCAGGGCAGTGCGGAACAGCTCTTCCACGCTTCTTATCCCGGTCCACTCTATTATTACATTGCATTACATTATTATATTACATACTTATATTATTTAATTTTCTGTATAAAAATGTATTATAAATGTAGATTTATGTATAAAAAATTTTAATCATAAGATTAAAGTCAACCACAAACATTCCATTCCATTATTGATTCAACGGAAAAAAAATTATGAAGTATTGTAGAATGATCTTTGAATTAAAAAAAACCTAATAAATAAAACTCTATCGTGCGTTAATAATAAGAAGTATACGTGGAATGATATTTTCCAAGAAAAAAAATATTTATAGCAATTTATATACTTATTTATTATTTATATTTATATGCTTGTCTTACAAAGAAATCAGGTATTTTAAAACGTAAATGTAACGATCGTAATGATTTTTATATTGAAAAAACTACTAGATATCATGAAATTTATTAAATTTTTACCAATCATTTGATTTTTATACAGGGTTAAAAATAATACATACAGGTTATAAGATTTCGCAAATTTTTCCCTTTCTAATGAACATGTAATTTCCTTATTAACTCTTCCAATCCCCGCATCCCCTTCCTCCCTTTTTCCTTAACCCTCTCTAATACTAATCCACATTTTTTCTCGAAACATATAGATTTTATATCTAATAAAGTGCTCTATACTAAGTTATTTGACTTTATTATTACACAAAGTCTTACCATCAGAAGAACTATTCCTCGAAAATTTAAAAAATATTTTGTCATAAACAATGCATTTAACTCATAAGACTTTCTCAGAAATAATTTTTGAGGTTATTTAGATTTTCATTGGGAAATATAGATTCTTTTTGATTGTATATTTTGTGACAAAAATATTTTAAAAATAAATATTTTTCAGATACCAAAAATCAGCGACACGATGGAAACTCACTACACGATCAACTGTACTGATTTTGAAAGAGTGGAATATAATCTCAACAATTCCTATAAAGTTCAGCATGGACTAGAATACCCGGTGAATGTAGCCAGAAACATAGCCCGCGATTCCGCTCTGACCCATCTGGTCCTCGCCGTGGACATAGAGCTGTACCCCAGCCCGGGGATGGCCCGAGCCGTGCTGCAGATGATTGCGAGGGACCCGCCGGCTCTCCACAGGGATAAGCCTTACGTGTTTACTCTGCCTGAATTTGAAATTATAAAAGCGAAGCAGGTCGGAAAACTATTTCCGCCGTTCTAATGAATATATAATTTATTTTAATTACTAAATGAAACAATTGATCAAAGGTTCTTCCAGTAGAAATAAGTGCAAATGTAAATGACATTTCTTCAATCTTTTCAAAATAAATACGAGTACAAAATAGTTTTTCAAGCTTGATGCTCTTTTTCTTTCAGGGTTCAAATTTACAGAAATATTTCCCTGCATTATAACTCTCAGTAGGGCTTTTTGTGCTTTGTCCACCGGTTTTAGTACTGCTTTTAAGTACCACCTCACCCTAAGATTCCGTATCTTAAGATAGTGTTACAAAGCGCATAGTATATTTGTTTTAAGAAATGTATGTTAAATATACTAAGTAGAGAAATGAAAATGTGCAATAGCTTCCTGATTTTGTTTGCTATGAGTTCAGTGTGTTTATTCCACTTTAGGAATTGGTCCACAATAACAACAAGATATTTTATGCGAGATATATTTTCTAGCTCATGTGCTTGTAGTTGAGTAGTTACTTCGGATTTATTAGCTTTTATAGTAATGTGGCTCAATTGAATAGGTTTCCCGGCTGAGGTTGCACTAAATCTTACATATTTGGTTTTGTCAGTGTTAAGGGTTAGTAAGTTCTTATCTAGCCTAGTTTTTATTTGATTGATAGTTTTTTATGTTGTTATTATCTCCGTTCTTTAATATGGAAATAATAATTGTAGATTTTAAACATTGCATTGTAGAAAAATGCCACTCTTGAAGCTTGGGTTAAATATATGCGTTAGTGGAAGTGCGATGTAATAAACCTTTTTGATTAGCAGTATTCGAGTTGGAACTGTTGAATATGTCATTTTGAACAAATCAAAGATTTGAATTATTTCATTCGGTAAAGTACTACAGTCCTCAAGTTTGATGTCTAGATAGGAATTGTTATTTTCCCGGATAATCTTGATTCCGATGTGTTTAGTTTTTTTAATGTTGCGTTTGCGAGATTTGATCCAACATATGTAAAAAAAGCATTGGCATAATTGGCTAATCCTTTTTTGTCCATGATTAGTTTCTTTTTCTTATCTATTAGTCTTTGCATGTGTGCTATTTTATTATTGTGGGTGTTTGTTGCTTTCCTGAGTACTTGTTATATAATAATTTTTTGTAATATTTATCTTTAGCTGTATTTATTATTTTTTACATGTTTTCCTATATCTCTTATAATAGATTTGCAGAGGAAGATTTATCGGGTTAAGAGTCTAATGTAGGTAATTTTGCTTATGTATTGATTTTTGGACCTTAGGACCTCTTGCGTAATCCAAGCTCACATAGCTTGATTTTTTTGTTAGGTATAATTTTTCTTCAATGTTTTGATTTATATAATTGATAAACTTTATAGTAAATGACTTATATGCATCATTTACAATGCACTATTGTAAAACATCTTCCCAGTTTTCGGTAGTAATGTCTTTTGTAAAGTTATTGTAATTTAAAACCTTTTTGAATTCTATTTGATTTAGTTGAATTCGTAGTTACAGCTTGTTTAAGGCATAGTACGGTAGTGTAGTGGTCAGTTATACTACTTTTAATAACAAAAGCTTCATATAATTTTATATTTTTTACATGAATATGATCTACACACGATTGGCTCTCTCCTTGTGTGCGAGTAATTATATTGATTTCAGAATTAAAGCCATTCTTAATTGATAATTAAGCAATCATCTGCTTGGCGATAGTTTTGCTATGTTTATAGTTGAGACACTCCCAGGAACTTTTATTATTACTATCCATCTTTTTGAATGTGTTGTCACTTATACCTGCACAAGATATGTCAAAGAGTTTTTCACATTTTGTGCATACAATGATCTGGTAATCAGTCACATTCTTCCCACATTTCTTACAGGAGTTCATTTTTATTTTAATATTAGTTGTTTAATAAACTGGTGTCATAAACTTGTATACTCTTCAACAAAGTAAATATGTAACAATACATTATTTTTTATTTTCACATTTATCGAGAAGAAAGGTTTTATCGAGAAGAAAATAACACTAACTTGTACAGTTTGTAGAACTACGTAGGATATCACTTCACATGTATTTCAAACTCATTATGAACTTTGGAAAAGAATTGAGAATACAGAGCGAAATGAATATATCCGCACGGTTCAATATCATGACGAGAACTGATGAATTTAAAATTATTTTTTAAAGCCACCAGCCAATAAAAGCGTGTTGTTGAAGATGCTGAACAAAACTGAAGCTATCCTCATGCACTTGTACGTGTGTCCGCCTTGCCACAAAATGCCCCTTTTTAAGGAATGGTGTGCGCAAAATCAGACTCCGGGTAAACATTTTTCTTTTAACCACAATTCAACTCTTTAACATTACCGTATATAATACCGTAGTATATAATACCGTAAAATCTTTTCAAAATCAGCCCCCAATAATCCGATTCCAAGTACAGACGCAGTAAATGAACATATTAATATAACTAACAATAACAGAATTTCCAACAACAATAGAATATTTACCAGGTCGCAAAGTAAATTCAGCAATTAGCCTCGCATTAGGCTTCTCTTGGATCTCAACTTCTGGAGTGAACGGGTGTGCTTGCCATCAATTCAAAACAGAACTCGATACACAAGGCAAAAAATCCCTTTGAAAATGGCCAGTGCTATCTATCCGAAACGTTGGTACATAATAACAGTCTTTCTCAAGACTACAATACGCGGGTTATCCTAGAAAATAATCCTTCATATATATATGGAACAAAAGTAGTTTCTGGAATATCTCGCGTTTCCTGTAAATGGTACAGCTAGTCCGTAACTTTGATTCCATATCGTGATACCGTGCCGAAACACACTCACACACATACACATAATATATGAACACATATTAATTTTAAATAACTGTAGATATATATTTTAAATGATATATCTGTAACGTAGCATCATGTCAAATTACTAATCTTATAAAAATCTCATATAGACTATTCCCATTATTCTGTATCTCTATTTATTTATATGTTATATTATAAATATAGTTTTTTTTTTTATTATTTATTATTTTTTTTTTCACTATCAACAATTGCTGTCGTCAAACTTTTAGCCGTGTCCACTCCATATACTCGTATTGTGCGTCATTTAAAAATTTCTTTACAATCGGATGCCTTGAAAATCTCACTAAGATTATATGAAGTAAGATAGCATAAGCTGACTCTTTTGAAAATTGGAGATAAACACGCACATATACACACAGTATTCTTTATTTTATTATATTTGAAAGCTAACAAAGGAATCATTGTCCAGAAAATGTTATTTGATCACACAATTAAATATTTAAATAAACACTTTTTGACGTTTAACATTATTTTGATTTTAGAGATGGAAATACTGGGTGTAGGTAAACGATCCTACGACTACTGGGTTTGGGAGGCCATCCACATTGGTCCGAGGGACGAGCTGCCCCCTTATGAGGAAAGAATCACGTGGGAGGCAAAGAGGAACAAAATGTCACAGGTAAACTTGGTCTTAATAAATCTAGTATTTAATACCCGTCCGAGGACTAAGTGGACTTGTTTATTTTCTATTTTAAGATATACCATCAAAACTAAAAGCTCATGTATTCGCCTAATTTTGCCAAATTCGCTAAAAGAAATTGTCGTTCCGTTTCTAATGACTATAACCTTTCAAATTTCTCTTTGCGTAAAATACTGAAGGACATTGTAGAATCATTTACCCCAATTTTTTTTTCTTTTTTATTATTATAAACGTTGTATGTGGGTATGTTATTTAATTTTTTTGTAAAAATGACATTTTTGAATAATTTTTTCAATTTGAATAATTTGCACCACATGCTGCCATTATTAGTTATTCTTTCTGATCCTTATGGTCTTTTCAAGGTCTTTTTAAATATATTTTAATAGTTTATGTCGAAATTGGATTTTTAAATATTTTTTATTTTATATTTTCAAAATGTATATTTTTTGTGTTCTTTTATAACTTTTCATTTTATTACGGTCGTTATTTTGTAAAATTAAACTAATTACACAATTTAACTTTTCTTATCACGATATTTTTTTGTAAATTATTAATTTTTTTAATTCTTAACATCAACCGAAAGAAATATTTTTTTGATTTCCTACCTTAGCCATTAATTTCCATTTATCCACGTATTATAATAATTATCCATTGATAATATAATATGTAATGATTAACAGTAATTAACATTTATCAAACATAATAACCTCGTTGTCTGTCTGTCCGTAACTTCTTGTAACGTCCGTAATTTCTTTCAAATTCACAGCAAAGAATACGAAATTACACGGCTGGAAGTAGGGCGCGATCCTCAGACGCACAAATGCTATCGCGGCACCCTATAGCGACATTACTATCATTTCCTCTCCGTGGACTGTCAAAATATACTATATATTCTAGGTATTTGCAAAGACTCGAACCATTTCATATCCCGTGATTTTTCACGGGTATACGGCTAGTTTGTAAATATGTATCAGTAGTTGATCAAATGATATTTAATTGCACTACGAATGATAAGATCTTGACCGTGTGTGTAAATCTGTTTTTGCATTATTTCGAATTATTGGTTTGGATTGAAAGTTCAACACTTTGCGATTGAATTTTTCAGGCATACATTCTCTGTCTACTGGACTACGACTTCTTGATTTTAAACAATGCCTACGTCACACACAAGCCGGGAATAAAATTTAAGGATCATAATGTTTTGGTGGCACAGAGGCATGCAAACACAACTAAATACTTGTACCAAATAGCTGCCAAAGAATATAGGATTTTGTACGGCAGTAGACCTGGATGTTTTATTTAAAGAATAATAATGCATTTATTATGTCAATGTCATTTAGCCGTATATGTAATTTGAATTGTATAATTAGCCTTAAAAAAAATAAAAAATAGCAATGAACTCTTTTGCAAAAAAAGTATTCTGTTTTCTTTTTTCTTATTAAATTAAATTCTCCACCATTCGTCTCAGACAAATGATTGAGTCGTGATCGTGAGTTACTTGTGCGTCTCGCTGTCCGCGCTATACGCAACATGCGCCTCCAACACCACATCTCAAAGGCATCGATCCGCCGTCTTTTATTGTTTTGGATATACTGCGATCTTTCCATAGCATACTTTCAAGTCTGGACATTTCAAGTTTTCACCATTTTCATTTAATATTTCACAAAAATCATTTAAAAATAAATTTTAATAGTAAGCCATCTTTGTGTTTTTTGAAAGCAACCAGATTTATAATCTCAATATTACCTCAACATTTTTGAGTAGAACCTGCACTATAAAGTAATACATTAGATAAAAATCTGACAATAATCTATAAGCGTAATGGGTAAAGTAGTTTTTCGACAATAGAGAGCTTAGGTTTGGAGTGCCGGTGGAAACAATACTTTTTTGATCGATTTTTTACGTATCCTTTTTAAGTCAGTTATCTAAGGAACGATGTTCCGAAAAATCGTAACTCTACAAAGAATATGCGATTTAATTAAACTTATTCCAACTATTTTCATCAAAATGAAATATTATCGAATTCTATCCGAATTATGTTAAATATTTTAAACACAAGTTTTTAGTAAAGATCATTAGTGTACAACTTGTTGAAAAAGTTTTGAAATATGCATTAGTGAACTGAGATGATAAATCAAAAAAATATATTTATATTACTCTGACAAAAATGATAAAATTGCAGTACAGTAGTAATTCTGAACAAATGTTAAATATAATATAAAAAATTGAAAAACAAGAATTAACTTCAAATTGTGCTCAATAATCTATATTATGAATGCGCTAGATCTGCATCAAGTAGTGCTGTGTTTCTCCATTGCCAGCTTAAAAAGAAACGAGTGCAGACTTCTTTTAAATACATTTAGATATTATTTAATTATAGAAATATCATATATGCATACAGGAGCAGCAAAACCACACTAATCCATTAATATCTGACTAGCTGTTGGGACCCCTGAGGATCTCCCACCCTCTCAGACCTTCGTACGTAGAAAAGCCCTAAACAGTTCCAAGTTCCTAGCACAACTTAGCAGATCGGAGTTCCATATAGAGCTCCGATCTGCTACCTGTAAATCATCTATCATATATTTTCTGGCATCTCTCGATAAAGCGCAACTCCAGAGGATGTGCTCCAGCGTCTACCTCACCCGGCTGCAGGTGTACCACGGGTCCGGAGCAAGTCCTAAATCGTGGAGCTTGCTTCTGAATTCCCCGTGATCTGAAATCGTCTGCACAGAGAAATGGTCGAACGCCGGGGGACCCCTCTGGCCTTTCTCTCTATCGCCTACCAGTGGAAGAAAGGAGTACGTCCATCTCCCGGTGGTGGCCATCTCCCTTCTCTCTTGCCACCCCGCTAATATCGATTCTCTTATACATCGATACAATACCCTGTATCCGAGGGCCTGAAGGCGTGTCCCGAATGACACGCCTCCAGGCCCTTCCTCCATCTGCGGCGGGCACTTGCCTCTCTAACCAAGAGATTGGCCCAGAGCACCCCTGCCAGCAGCACCGGAAGGTTCGCACCGGATATAGTCCGGTACGCTATGGTGACTTGCGCCACATATGTCGCGTTGTATATTAGTCGCAAAGCTGAAAATCTGATGCCACACTCTGCGGCATTATGCAAAGCAGTGAATGGTACCCACCGCTTATACAAGACCGTTCTGAGAGCAAAAGCTTTCATATCGGTTCTACTCAATCGTCACCAGGTTGACATTTTTTTCAACTAACAAGCAGGATCGTGCTGCACCATGCCGGTCGTATAGTGGTCCCCGCCTTAAGACATGTTCTTTATTATAAAGAAAAAATACATAGTCATAATACATAAAGAAAAGTAATAATATAAAAAAGAAAAATACAATTAGAAACAAAGTCAATAAGATAATACATAGAAAGAAAACAGTAATATGATAGTAAGAATGAAAAAAAATATAAGGAAAATAAAATTAAAAATAAAAATAAACCAAATAATAGAAGTGTAAATAAAAAATCAAAGAAATACTATAAAGTAGGTAGATACATATAATGTTAGAAAAAATTATAAGAAATTAATGCTATAAAATAAAAGACGAAATCCCACGGCGGCGGCAGTGGATGGCTTCAAGTCGAAAACAGGACAAAAAAATATAAAAGAAAACAAAAGCTCCCAACAAGGGAAAAAAGAAAGACAAAACAAAACGTGACACCCGGCAAGGGAAGTCAGGACCGGCAGATATACATCCGATTCAAGAGCAACACACCGGAGATTAAAAAGTAACTTAACCTCAACCATCAGACATGGTAACGATTAGATCTACAAGAGCCAAGCTCTTTACGCCGGTCCCCGCAGGATTTCCCAACGGGACACCCACACCCTAACAAAACTCACGAAAACATCCGGAGTTCCTTGGATTCCTTACCAGGTCCTCGTTAGAGGGATCCGGTATTTTAATGCTCTTCCCAGTTATACCCTCAATCAAGTCTTCTCTCGCGTCGTTCATTATCTTGCATACCCAAAGGATATGTTCCGACGTCTGGGCCACACGGCCGCAGGTACATCACGGATCTGCGAGAGTCCAAGGTCGAAAAGTTTTGACCTGAACTTTCCAGAAAGTATCTGCACCGTATAGTGATCCAGAACTGGAAAATACCCCCTGCCATATAACCCTGTATATAAGCGTATTACGTACGTAAATACATTCTTGTTTTATTATCGTCTCTTTAAGTTACTGTCGTATATTACCCAAATATTTATCTAAGCACTTTAAGATATGTAAATTACTTGTGCCTGAGAGGTGTCGAGATAATTCAGTATTGTATATTTTTATGTAAAGACACTGCGGACAAAAATTTTCCCAAGTCAATGGCAACATTATTATTTTTTTATCAGGGTTCTATCCCCAGCAAGATATTTATTTCCCGTCTACTGTACATAAATTCAAAAACGATTTTGATTTTACGTAATACAATTTGTCGCATTCGAGGGCTTGTATGTGCTTATGAAATTATGGCCATAAAAGAGTGCATACAATGGAGCTGTATCGATGGAGAAGCAGATTTAAATTGCGATGTGAAATATTGTACAAAATATGACAGCGACGATCCAGTTTAGCGCTGGTCTTCTTGTAAATCCATCTAAGTCGATAGCTAGCGAATAATCAAACATAAATTATATTCACTCCCTGAGTTGACTTGAGAATTAAAGAGTTGAGATTGTTATTACGATCATTAGACATATTTAAATATAACTGGTTGCGGATATTTTATATGAACCGTATGTTTTTCCGAGAGACGATTCTCGACGTTTCGTTGAATTGTTATTCAACGTCATCAGGAGGACGACCTGTACCCGCGGAGGTAAAGGGCAGACTCATTCCTACATTTAACATATTAGTTAACCTTCCTAACAAGTATCAATCTGAAGTTATTGCTTCTTAAAAATCAGCTTCAGTTTTAAAACGAACTTAATATCCAAATTCATTACAGTAAAATATGAATATCTTCTTCATTGTTTAATATAAAATTCAAAAACATTTAGTAATATTTGTACCTATATGATTAGTTGAATATCAAAACTTACCTAACGCCAAAAAGTTTTTTTTTTGCAAATCAAAGAAAACTCTTTTACAACTTGTTTATAACTTGAATAAGATGAAATAAAAAGTAATGGAATGCGTAATTAAAAATAAAATACTCAAATAACATATCGTAAATGAAATTTTTATATTTCGTGACTTATTTCAACATTTGAAATAGACTAAACCAGACAATGGATTTTGGTTGCTTTTTAAGTTAAAGGAAATAAATATTTCACTAATTCATTGCATTATCAAGGGTGTAATGAAATAAAGTTCTCAGTAATTTAAGGGTGTAAAATGTGCCCCAGTCCCATCGCCTTCTTTAGGCGAGGGGACTGGGGCACAGCGGAAGTTAAGGTACGTTTATAATGCAGTTAAAGTATTGTCACGAGAGTCAAACTGTGCATTATCCTGGACTATTCTCACAATCACTAGAAATATTGAGAAACCATTAGAAATATAAGAAATTAGTAGAACGTTCTCGATGCATCGCGAAATCCACGTTTTGTATGAAAGGCTAGCGGGCGCACACGCGGACAGATGTTGTTTGACTGCGCGGCGTAGTCCACGCGAACCGTGCGACGACGTGTCAGTGTGCCTAGCGAGCCGAATATAATAATTTAGAGGCGTACTTGACAGGCATTTGGAATTAGTGCACCACTTACGTGCAATTTACGAAATTGGCGTTAATTAATGCGTATCTTTGTGGAATATTTTACTAACAATTAGTTTCAATTAAAGAACGGTGCTCCAATAAAATTAGTGTTTAGTGACTTTTATGATAAATAAAACTATAATTGTTTTTTTAGTGTTTCATTTACCTCTCACAGCCACGTTCCCGTAACTGTATTTAGTCTTGCATAAATAAATCCCGTAGCGTATTTTTTACTATAGATTTTTTTTAATTCTTAAATTTTCGTTCCTAATCGAGTCTTTTCAAGTAAAAACGTAATTTTGTAACAAAGCGCGACTTATTTACTAAGAAATTATATTTTTTAAGAGTATTATTAGTTTTACTTTTTCATCGTGGTTTCAAAATTTATAAACCCGTAATAATTTTTTTAGAAAAGTAGCGGAACCAAAACGCGATCCAGCAAATATCCGTTAGTTCGTGTCTATATATTTTGGCGGTCTGTGGCATAACCTTATTTCTCACAGTGGTCAAAACTAAATGTTGATAATTTTAGCGATTTAAAATAAAAGTATTCATTTAGCCGATATCAATGACGTTAGTTAATGAACCCAACATTTGCTCATGCATCTGGCTGAGTTTTGCCAGCCAAATGCTTGAGAAAAAACTTGAAAAGATTTTAAAACAATGATACAGTTAGTCGTCAAATATATTATGAATAATCAAATAATACCTTTACTACTGTTTCTACACAAATAGTTTGCACTTAAAAAGGTTCTTATGTTTTCACGGCCGTTCAGAATCTTCTGGTTTGAATTATATGGGAAATTCTGCCGTGTTTTGCCTTTTCGGATCCCATTGCAGTGCGCTGGAATGTCGGCCAGAAAGATCATAGACACATGGCATAATATCCTAGAAAACTCAAACCAAAAGAGATACTTATATAACCTAAAACGCATTTTATTACTTTGTGATGAATCACCTGTTTCTATAGATTTTTTTTTTATTTTATTATTTTTATTTTGAACTCTAAGATGATTTAAATGCTACGCGGGAAAAAATTGAGCTAAACCCACCTGGCGGGGTATTGGGGCTACAAAAATTTGGGGATGATGAAACGCTAGTATTGGGAGGGAGTTAGTAGCGATTGATCGGATATAGGTTACGGGCAGTTACTATTCGATTCTTATAAATCATATTAATCTTGTGGTAAAGCCGTGTTTGGTACAAATGGTTGACGATCGATGCGGTCCGAGCGGTCCACATGTGCTTCCCATAAAAAAATGCTGAACACGGTTTTCGTAGATTTGGGTCGCGGTTATTGCAGTTTGGGCCGTTAAAAAACCGATTAACGTCTACTCTAAGGTGACGATGATATTGACAGTTCCACGAGGTTTCTGAATTATGGGCTTTTTTGCTGGGTTTTTGAAACCGTTTAAATGTCATTAATCGCCTTCTTAAGTGGATTGCCGCGCAAGAGAGATAGCAGAATATGAGCAAAAGTAAGGAAGGCAGGTCCTAATCGGGGGATCGCGAGAGGAAAACGCCCCATAAATAATTTATAGGAATTGGCCGTGAAGCACGGATTAAACGTATACGGTGTACCAGAGGGGTGACCTTAACTGAGCGGAAAATGATTTATTTTCGTTTCGCGGGAGTCGAATAACGTAGGCGGATAGAAAAGTTAACTATAATTCTATTATATTTATCTGTAGACTAACGCTCTTCAGGCTTTTACAACAGATAGGTAATTGCGCAATGACGGTATATACAGTTAGGAAAGAGATAACGATAACGTGTAAGCATATTAATGGCACGACAAGAAAATAATATACTCAAATATAGATACAATATATTAACTATGTAATCACTACAAACCTGTCCGACGTTAGCGTAGTTTCAACAGGACGGGTAACGTGTATACGATTGGCTATTCTAGCTCAGATTTCGCCGGGTTTGGTAGTAATAACCACAAAACATAATTGAACAAGTGTATCCAGATAAGAATATTGTAAATAAAATAATATGAATTTGCGGCCCATATACACATGAAATAAAAGGATAAAGCGTATGGGGATCTTATAGATGGATGGATAAATGAAACAAATATATATAGGAGTAAATGCAAGTAAAAAGCAAGCATATAAGTACCAAAAACATAGGAGAACATAGTGTGATAGAAATTCGAAGACGGGAGGAACAATAATGTGAAGTGGAACGGATATAGCAAGAGCATGTAATAATGATAAACGTACAAATACAGACAACTACTTGAGACCGATTCGACAGATACTAGCAATCTTTCAACACACCTCTAAGAACATGGTGAGTGGTATATAGTTATCAGCGGAGGCGTCCAGTACCTTGGCAATAAATAAGCACTGAATTAATTCGACGCCTTGCCTGCGGCACTGGAGGTTTATTTACTTATTTATTTTATTTATTTTCATTTATTGGTTTTCTTATAGACATATAATTAATCAATCTTTGAAGAAAAGACAATAATTGATGTACAGAGTTTTGGGCCAATTACGCGAAAACACATACATACAATCGATAAAAGAATAAGAAAAACATGTCCAATAGTGGGGTTGTGTGAGTGTGTATTTGTGTGTTTATTTATTTATTTTGTTTTGGGAAAAATTAAAAGCAAAACGATCTTAAAAATTTTCCACTGAATTTAAAAATTTACTTACATTAATAGTTTATTGTGTTATAGCGAATAGTACTCTTCCGGTATTATATTGTTCGAGAATATTCACTGTCTATGTAACATAGTTATTTTGTGGATCAATCTTACTGCCAATAAAAATAATAATAAATGGTTACAAATTATGTTTAAATTCCGCAACGGAGGGACCTAATACGTCCCTGTGCGCGGGGAGCCGCGGGCATAAGACAGGATTCATTGGATGATCCACGAGAAAAGATCGCCCAAAATTAATTTAAAATTAGGTATAGTACCTTTGAACGATTGTTATATCTAGGTATGCAGTGTGTACATGGTGAGTGTAGGGAAATTGATACAATGATATAGCAGCCAAGGATCGTTAAATTTCCGATAAAGACGAGTGAAAATACGAGGGAACGGGACATGATAATGGTAGATAATGAAGAAACATCAACTATGATTAGGGGAGTACCCGATAGATTGTGGTTACGGTTGATCAAACGACAATATGGACTGAACTTAGAAATTAAATATTAAAAATTAATTATCGCGCTTGTGAAGCGAATTTAAATCGTCCGAAGCCACTGAGTCCGTCCCAAAACAGGCACAGGGACGGAGACAGAGACGGCAACAGAAGGTGGGGTCAACTGACATATCCAAGAGGAGATATGGTTTTTTTTTGCCAAACTGAATCTTAGGAACAAAGATTTTGGGTAGCAAGGAAAGTAGGATATTGAAAATCCTGGAAACACACGACTTAGGACCTTTGGCTGCTGGGAGGGGTATTAGAGGTAACGCTGAGTCAGAATTCAGGCAGTCGGTGTGGACATCTACGAGGGTGCAAAATCCGCGTCGGTTGTTTTTTTTGAGTGATAGAACCGTGAGTGATTGTTACCGTCGAGTGATAGTGTCCCAGTGGTTGAAAATTTTAGTTTAACTTCAAGTGAAAGTGGTGTACGGGTGTTTGTTTGCATGCCGAATCCGTACTGACCATAATAGGGGCGAGTTAATTTGCCAAATTAACCCTTCTCTGCATGTGTGTGAACTTCCAGGGATCGCGCGGCCCGTGTGCTCGACGCCGAACTTATTTATTCATTTCTATTTATTTATTTAATTGATTGCTTGATTGATTGAATGGTTCATTAATCAATTAGGTATTTATTTGTCTATTCATATGCCGCGTCCCTGTTATATATAGTCGGGAGGCGTTTCGATAGCATCATCATCATCATCACCATCATTAGCAGTGTCCCAGTTGTATATCGTCAGGAGACGTTTCAATAGTATCATCATCATCATCTTCATTAGCGGTGTTCCAGTCATATATAGTCAGGAGGCGTTCCGATAGTATCATCACCATCATTAGCAGTGTCCCAGTTGTATATCGTCAGGAGACGTTTCAATAGTATCATCATCATCATCTTCATTAGCGGTGTTCCAGTCACATATAGTCAGGAGGCGTTCTGATAGTATCATCATCATCATTAGCGGTGTTCCAGATATATATCGTCGGGAGGCGTTGCGATAGTATCATCATCATCATCGTCATCACTAGCGGTGGTTCAGCTTTATATCGTCAGGAGGCGTTTCGATAGTATCATCAACATCATCATCATTAGCAGTGTCCCAGTTATATATTGTCAGGAGACGTTTCAATAGCATCATCATCATCACCATCATTAGCAGCGTCCCAGTTGTATATAGTGTTTCGATAGTATCATCATCAACATCATCATTAGCGGTGTCCCAGTTATATATCGTCAGGAGACGTTTCGGTAGTATCATCAACATCATCATCATAGCAGTGTCCCAGTTATATATCGTCAGGAGGTGTTTCAATAGTATCATCATCATCATCATCATTAGCAGTGTCCCAGTTATATATAGTCAGGGGGCGTTTCGATAGCATCATCATCATCATTAGCGGTGTTTCAGCTATATATCGTCAGAAGTCGTTACGATAGTATCATCATCATTATTAGCGGTGTTTCGGCTATATATAGTCAGGAGACGTTACGATAGTATCATCATCATTATCATCATCACTAGCGGTGGTTCAGCTATATATCGTCAGGAGGCGTTTCGATAGTATCATCAACATCATCATCATCATTAGCAGTGTCCCAGTTATATATCGTCAGGAGACGTTTCAATAGTATCATCATCATCATCATCATTAGCGGTGTCCCAGTCATATATAGTCAGGAGGCGTTCCGATAGTATCATCATGATCATTAGCGGTGTCTCAGATATATATCGTCAGGAAACGTTACGATAGTATCATCATCATCATCATCATCACTAGCGACGGTTCAGCTATATATCATCAGGTGACGTTTCGATAGTGACAACATCATCTTCATCAGCGAAGGCAGGGTTCCAGTTACACATCAGTCGGAGAAAATTAGGCAGATCCCATCATCATCGATGGCAGGATTCTAGCTGTACACCATTTGGAGAAAATACACCGACATCCCTGGCCAGGGGCTAGGCATATCCCTACTGTCCAGATCCACCTTTCCATCTACTAATACGAGGGGTCATGGCCTCGTGAAACCACATGGCAACCAACCATTACAAGTATTTATTTATGTATTGTATATGTAGTATATGTATGTATATTATATTTTATTAGTATGTATCTATTCGTACGTAGTGTATGAGGGGGCTCTTCACGGGTGGCACAACACCCGTGCGGATGTCTTCCCTCGTCTGGAATGGATTGAACGTATTGATGCATACCAGATTATAATAAGTACTACCTGGGAGGGTGATTGCAGTCACTGTAGTGTCGCGAATGGCCAATGGGCTGCAGTTGCTCACAGGCGAGGGTTGGGGAGCCTAGGAAACTCCCCCTCCCCACTCGCATATTTTTGACTTGACAGGTGGCCCGGGACCATCTTTACAGTAGCTTCAGTATATATACCGTAGTTTAACTTAGTTTAACCTGGAGGAGTTGGAATTCGGGGGGCAAACTGGCTCTGAGCCCGGACGCCAGACACTGACGCGAGGGATGGTGCGGTACTTTGCACAGAAGAGGCCCAACATGAAAAGGCGCATCCAGGCTCAGGTCAACGTATCCGGAACTCGTGTCGGGAGAAGGAGGATGGGATCAGTCACCGATGAGCCTTTGGGTATGGAGGGGCCGAATTTAAAGCAACCACATTTTCCGCGTACACATACATTTACACATACCTTCTACAAACCCCTTATCCATTAGAACCCAACGTACCACTAGAATGAGACATAGGGCCAGATACAGGTGACGGAACTTAGGCCGGCTAGTAAATAAACGTAACAATGTAATTGATATAAAGATAATGCAGAGTAAATATAAAAGATCGTAAGGAATAAGCACAGCGAGATAACGGCGGAAGATAAAATTATTAATCAGCGAGGGCGTCGAAGACGGAATCATCCATAGGAGCGGCTACGAAGGACTCGAGGGCTTTCAGGGGATCTATGTACTCTATATGTGCATGCGCATGTGATAACGGCACGTCACTAACCTTTCCAGTGGATGGCGGTCGATCCCATACAGGTAGGACAATGGGGGATCGAGCGGAGAGGGCATGGAAGCAGAGGATCGCGCACTCTGGAAGCGCAGCTACACCAGATGCAGTGGTTTCAGTCCGTAGGAATGATAGGTAAATAATATAGGGCCACGGAACATAGTATGTTTAGCAATTGCACCGTAGGGCTTAATTGACGTGCTAGGTAGTTTTGTTTGCGTTTTCCATGAACATTCACGAACTTCATACCCCAGTATTTAATTTTAGTAAAGCTTGCGTTAGGGTTACCACTAAACCAATTCATCCCCTATAGTTCGAAACAAAAAATTACACAACGTGAACTGGGGAGGTCTTGAATAAAGCGAGGGTGTTTGGAAATACTACGTTAAAAACCGTAGAGCCTTCACCCGATGTAGATAGATAGCTTGTTTGCCTCTAACAAGGCGTAAACTCAGTTAGGAGTAGGATCGAGCTGAAAGGCGAAGAAGAGGATCCATCACAACTTTTATTTTTTGAACCACCAATATGAATTACCACCAATAAGCACCAACATTACATCTCCCTATTCCGTTCCGCTTCTACGAGTTGCTAGATTAAAGTAACGATTAAATCAAAGACTTTGTAAATAGACATAATTTTAACGAGCTCAAGACATGAAATGTTTACATTCATAGTATGCTCAGTTGTAAATATGTAGTTTTCTGAACGACTTTTTAAAATAAATTTATTATAGTGTGGAAAATAGCAATTTTAAGATGTATTCACCACGCACCAACTTTTTTATATTTATTTTTATATTATATTTTTATATTATATTATATTATATTATATTATATTATATTATATGTAGATTTACCGTAACTGATCGAAATTAATTGCTAATTCTCACCCTTCCCATTCTATGCATTATCATATTTTAAATCTTTGAAATGATTACCTATCATAATTTAAACATTTATCACATATTCTTTATCATTTTTTTACTTAGTTTTTTTGTACCAGCTTCGATGAAACTTCACTGGTTTCATCAAAGGTTTCGGTTACACATTTAGGTATTTTTTCGATATTATAAAAAAAATAATTACATTGTACTTTATGGCAGACAGTAAAAAGTGTGCTGGTAACTACCGTCCGATTAGCTTATTAAGTATTTTCAGAAAGTATTGCATTCGCGTATTGTCCAATTTTAAATCCTTATCAATATGGATTCCAGAAAGGAAGCAATACCTCTGCTACTAACCGATGTCAAGAACTTTATTAATAAGAAATTAGATAAAGTAATTAGGATAAAGGAAAAGCCCTGCCTGAAAAAAGAAGTACGTGTTGTATATAAAATATTTGTTAACCACTACCCAAATAATTATAACACGAGCATTCGAATATCCGGCATTTTAGCACGACAGCAGTGATTTACGGTTGCGCATGCGCGGTATTTGACTCAGATTGTAGATAACGACAATTAACCACTACAAATTTGAATTAAAAAACTGCGCCTGATGCTCACGAGCTAAACAGTTATCATTGTCACTCCATCTGTCTGACAGTCTTCGAGAGCATCGACATGTAATCCAAACCTTCAAAGCCAGTGCGTCAGTGATAAAAAGAGGCCGAATCATTCAACCTGTACCCGGCAGAAAAAAATTGCAAACACCTGATAAATTTTGAGGAAGTCCACCAAAATACAAGGAGAAAACTTCTTGAAAACATGGCCAAGGAAAGAAGTACGTACGCTGATTTATTTCATCTTTCTCAATATCTACTACACTCTGAACAGGCAGTCATGTTCATCTTAATCTTTTTCCAATATTGTACAGGGTGGCTCTCACAGCTAGTAGCAAAAACTTTACAGGTTTTCGGAAGGTTTTTGTCATTTTATTTGACTTGCATTAAAGGAAATGACTTTTCAAATTAGATATAAGTTACTGTAATGATAGAAAGTCCAACGTTTTGCAAAAAATAAGTCAGAAATATATTTTTTTTTAAAATGCAAATTTATATGTCGCTTAACTCCACAGCTATTGATATTAGGTCATGGTTGCTTGAACATTTTCGACTCATAATTTAAGCAGGAATCTACCAGTAAAGTATTGTGACTAGCTCTGTTTCATCCTGTATAAGGCACATTCACAAGATAAATATAAAAATATAGTTGGAGCGATCCATTTTTTTTTAAATTAAATGTTTTATTTTGTATTTATTTATTTATGTATCTTTACGAGTAGTACTGTTATAGGCTGTATTAACTACATAAATTTACAAAAAGTTCAACATGCATACAAAAACAAGGACGTTTCCTTACTGTAGCATTATTACGCCTATCAGGCTACAATTTCACTGTATCCTTACGGTATTGTGTAATATTCGAAAGAATTATCTTGACTGAAAACTAGGTGCAAAGACAGCTTTTACTAATTCTTCAAACTAAACGCTTTTTTATGGTATTTTCCAAGGTTATTTCGTACATTTTAATAGTTAGTATTATTTGTATTATTTTCATGGCGTTGGTTATCCGTCAAGTGAGCGAAATGAATTGTTATCAAGTACCCGGCGTCATATCATCAGGGCTGATGAACTCTGCAATGGGATCCGAAACGTCGGCCAGAGAGGTCACGTATACAAGGCAGAATATCCCAGAAAACTATACAGGAAGATTCTGAAAACCTTTTCAAAGGTTCCATTGTTTTGCAAAGCCTCTAATTAAAACGGGGATATGTTGCCCATGTTACCCGCCAGGTCTTAAGGAATAAGTATGCAAATTTTGGGTCAGATCGGTCGAATGGTACAGATTTGCACGAAAAATATCTCAGGGGAGGGGCGGTAAAGGTGAAGTGCCATCCATGTTACCCACCGGGAAGAATACGTGTGCAAAACTTGAGTCAGATCGGTAAACGGTGTAGATTTGTACAGAAAATATATCAGGGGGAGGGTGTGATAAGAGGTAAATATTGCCTACGTTACTCGCCAGGTCCTAAAAAATAAATATACATCATTTGGGTCAGATCTGTTGAACGGTACAGATTTGTATAGAAAATGTCAGGGTTAGGGGGAGGGGCAAAGGGGGAGGGGGGAAATTTTACTTATGTTACCCATCGGGTCCTAAAGAATAATTATGCAAAATTTGGGTCAGATCGGACAAACAGTGTAGATTTTTGTAGAGAACAGACAGACAGACATTGTTTAATATTTGTACATGTCGTACCTACTTGAGTGGAACGTCAAAAATGACGGTACTTTTACATTTCGGTTCCTAAGGAATAAGATTGTATTTATTTTGTTTTAAAAAAAAATCGGAAAAAAAAAATTACTATAAAGAAGTTACGGACGTTACACGAAGTTATGGGGACAGACAGACAGGTAGACAAACGGACGGACGGACAGACAGACAGACAACAAATGTATTATAATTGGAATATTGATATATTAAATGTTAAAAAACATTTGTTTCTCTTCAAAAATATGACTTTTTGACCAAATTGCTTTTATGAAATATTTTAAATATCGAAGGAGAAATCGTTCGTTTTTAAAGGTAAACAATAGTATGGAACAATAAAATAACTTCTCTTTTTTGAATTAATAAGTTCGTAATTATGATCAAAATTTAAAATGAAATTCTCAAACAAAAAATCAGTTTTTTATATTTTAGTGGTCGCAAGAACGAATCAAATTTTTAATACAGATAATTCATAAGATTTGAAGAAAAATGCATTTTAGTTATTTTGCGTTGGAACCAAAATCGAAAAAAATTGCTTTTAGAATAAAACCGACCGGGAACATTTTACAACGATGTTATAGGCTCATTTACTAAAAACAGCAGAGGCGGATAGTACTAGAATTCAAGTAATTTGCTTTGCATGTCTTTAACATTGCAATCACTAAATGCAGCAAATGATAAGCGACTTTTCAAGGCCGTCGTAGATATTCATTAGCTGGATGTAACTTATTTTATTCAGTTTCATACAGATCAAACATAATAATTTTGTTGTCTGTCTGTTTCCGTAACTTCGTGTAACGTCCGCAATTTCGTTCGAATTCACGGCTAAAAAAATGAAATTAAACGGCCGTAGATGGGGCTTGAACCCTGGGCCAGCAAACCCGACGGCGCCAACGATAGCG
Source organism: Agrypnia vestita (assembly GCA_016648135.1). NCBI lineage: Eukaryota > Metazoa > Arthropoda > Insecta > Trichoptera > Phryganeidae > Agrypnia > Agrypnia vestita. The sequence goes on along the minus strand of JADDOH010003197.1, from coordinate 6,939 downwards.
ATTTTGCTACCGCCGAGCTTGCGCTACCCGTCAAAAATACAGTACATATTACCATTTCATGTTCCGCCCAGTACAATCACCAGGGTTTAAAAGTACCATTTGCTACTATTTACGAGTATATTTAAAAAAATGTTAAAATATTTTGATAACAGTCGTTATTACTATTTCATAGGTGTCGGCTATAAATAAGTAAATACATATTATTTAGGAACCGGCAAGTAAAAATACCATCATTTTTGACGGGTAATAAATTTCAAAAGGCAACCGCATCCAGCTTCCGCAAAAGCGTAATCTAACAGCATAACCTAAAATGGAGCCTATGGGGGGCCGTACTAGTAACACAGTGTCGGATTGTGGGGTATAAAGGGAAAGGCAGCACTATCCAAACAAATTTAATGCGGTCATCGAGGATTACTAATTTACAATGCACTGAATTCGCGATTTTATAGGAAACATGATTTTGAAGGGAATAGATGCACAAAATCTAGAATTAAAAAATATATATATTGCTTGCTGCCTTTTCTGTTATTCATTTATTTAGAATTTATTCAAAGATTTGCGGTTTTCTATAAGTGAGTCATAAATTTAGCACATGTATGCTGTGATAATATGTACAGGCGACCCTCTTAGCTCAGTGGGCGTGACACTGGCTCTCCACACGGAGGGTTCCGGGTCCGGTTCCCGGTAAGGTCACAATTATTATACTTTTTGAAGCGTAAACAAATCATTATTATATATAATAATGTATTTATCGTATCCACTCTAAACCAAATCAGATTTTTGCTTTTAATATAAAAAAAGTACTTTAACTTTAAAACAAAAATTTTAGTCTCTGACAAAAAATATTAACAATCTGCAATGCTGTGAAAAAATGTTATATCGACGATATGAACATTTTAAGTAAAATTAAGCAAAAAAACTTGGGTTAAACACCGTAAATAAATATAATTTTCTTAATACAGCATCAAAATTATTACACTAATGTGTAGGGCATTGAACATGGAATATGTTATGTTTATGTTAATTTATATAGCGCCGTTTTTGCGTAAGAGACGCTTCTATCAATTCATTCGAGTCTGTTCTATGGAGACAACATAAAACCAACCGATGTAGACGGACCTTTATCTCTATTCTCGCATGTCTCAAGATCTCGTTGAAATGCTTAATAATGTTCGCGAGGTGAATTAGCAATTAAAAAATAATTAGGTACCTACCTGCAACAAGTAAAACTCCCCATCATGCGAGTAGTTTATGCATAATGCATAAAAAGAGTTTATACATTTATATATTAGGTATTATGGATATGCATATTTCTCTTCGGTGTTTATAATTTTCACCTAGCTGTGCTGCACTCTAAACCATGCAATGAAAATTGCACAAATCTGTATCAAAGCTATCTCTCTCTCTCACTCTCAGACACAACTGTTGCACTACTGGGCATAGGCCTCTTCTAAAACCTTCCAATGTTTTCTGTCTTGGGCTATTTGTTGCCATCTTCGACATCCTGGACAATGTCATCCGTCCACCTTTTTTTGGTCTCCCTACTGCGTTTATTGAAAGTATACTGTGCCAGTACACACCCATACTGTACTAGCGCAGTACATGAAAGTACACTCGATTTATGCGCGATACTCGAGTATAATTTCCACCTCATCGGCTAATATAGAAGTTCAGAAACTATACTAGGCTAGTACGTATTTAGCAAAATCAGTCAGAATAATATCTCATTCAAATATTCAGACTTTTGAATATGTATTTGAATGAGATATTGTAAATATGCTTTTAAATTATTCGTATATAGCTATAAAAAATGAGATTTTAATCTAACTTTTAATTGTTGTATAACACCATAAATACTAGCTTACTATTGTGACTTGAATATAGTATACATCATGGGCAAACAAAAAAAAGCCTGTCTTTAATTGCACAAATCAAACAAGATATGTTGAAGTATTCCATTGCAGGGTTCATCATCAGAGCTGATGATGGAACCTGCAATGGGATCCGAAACGTCGGCCAGAAAGGTCAGATATACACGGCAGAATATCCCAGAAAACTACACACAGAAGAACGGCCGTGAAACCCTGAGAACATTTTTTACCCTGTATAATCGTCTGTGAAAGTGCAGGACTCTCTACATGGACAAATACCGAAGTCTTCCTAATTTTGTAACTTATAAACGTTTATATCATTAAACATATAATAGAGTTTATTCTTGCATCGTCTAGACCAAATTTTCTAACACCGTCATAAAAATTGATATTTTTTTAAAAATAACTTTAAAAAATATATTTTTTTTAAATACCAATTCATACTCGTTTTTCCCTCTTCTCTCTATAATTCCCTCTTCATGCTTCTATGTGAGATGTCAAGATATCTGTCAAATGTTTTCACGTCAAATTTGACAAAGTGTACAATGTTGTGTAACAGCGATCAAGACACGGTTGTTAAGGTAACGCAAACCAATGAGAGTAGACCCGAATGCCTATCGGCCGTATATCTGGGATACCAATTAAGCACAACCATCACTTTACCGTCATTATATAACATTGTCGCTTCGTCATTCATGACGTTTGACAAATGTCTTGAAATTTCGTAATAAAACTAAAATAACAACGTCATTACAAGAAAAGTGGGGCAATATGGGATAGCAATAAAGCATAAATAATGTGTTTACAGTAATGGTATTTAATTTAATTACAAAGGTATATTCTGCCGTATTCTGAAATAAGCAATTTTCTATCTTGGCGGTTATTATTAACATTGTTAAGCCACCAATTTTGACGTTTTAAGTTTGACAGGTTTGAAATTAATTAATTCAATCAATCAATAAGATGAAAAGTCTACTCTGTAATGACGACTTAAACTTGAAGCTCAGACAGAGGTTGATCAAATGCTATGTATGGTCAGTTCTACTTTACGGGGTTGAAGCATGGACGCTGAAGGTTGAATATTCTAAATCGCCTAGAGGCGTTCGAAATGTGGATACCTCTAAAATGTTAAAGATATCTTGGACTGACATGACTAGTAATATTAAAGTTTTACGTAAAGCAAATACAAACAGACAGTTACTCAACATAGGCATTCCTAGCTTCGAAACATCCGAGAGTGGACCGGGATAAGAAGCGTGGAAAAACGCGGAAAAGCTGTTCCGCACTGCTCTGGACTTTCTCCCAGATGATCGTCGACGTCGGGGGGACCCGACAGGACACATGAAGAAGAAGAAGAATCAATCAGAAAATTGGCGGCATTACAATGTTGTACAATAACTATCAAGATATACAGAAATAGCAATATTGCTTATTTCAGAATACGACTGATTACATTACAATTCTTTCAAATAATTTCGTCATCGTTTACGTTCATGTGCATAGAGTTTCGTTGATTATTCAACAGAAGTTTAATTTACTAGTTCTTACTAAATTCTATCAAGAAGGATGATTTACTTTACAAAATCTACCAAAGCAACAAAACAATGGTCAGGCGGTCTGTTATCTTATCTTGGGAACACTGCGTTCCTCAGGCAAGTGGGCTTTGTAGAATAAACACGAACAAATGAATAGCTCAAACATCACACAAGTCGTAAATAAGTTGAAAAATATCTTCCAGATACTTATTTAACATTCTGTACGGGCATTGTACTCTGGTAATCGCTTCGCGGCCCAACTAGATTTTACTGTAACGGAAGTGGCACACGCTGCACGTGCGCATTGTAGCGAAAATATTTGTAGCGGGAATAGGAGACAACAAAATGCGCACGCATCCAATAAGCTGTCAAAAACTTATTCAATCAAAAAAATTAGTGTTCCAGTAATATAAATTACGTATTATCGGCCATCTTCAATACCAATCGAGTACCAAGCATAAAGATGCTAAATTCAAAATCTGACGAATGATTGGTTATTGAATTTTAAAATTAGAACTGTTTATTGAATTACGATATTAGGTCCTTGCGTATAAACAGTTTTACAATATGCCTGTAATAATAAAAAAAAAAAATAAATAAAAAAAGGTGCGTATGTTTTTGTCGATGTTTTTGCAAAAACGACGTATTTGTCAGATATTCGTTTTCAAAACAAAAAACACATTCATTCATTCGATATTCTAAGCGATTGTCAAAGTTTTATTGTTTCGAAACTTTTGAATACGGAACCGAAAATCAATAAAACATGAAGTGGGTAGGCACTTTCTGATGTTACCTTCTTTTGGCGCAATCAGGGTAAAATTCTCACTTTAACGGAAGTTGCGCACGCGCAGCGTGCTCATGTAGCGGAAGCAAGCAGCGAAACCATGTAGCGAAAATGCGAGACCATGAAATGCAATTGATAATTATTTAATGTTTTTGTTATATCTAAATATGATAATTTCGTTTGAATTCAAGGCTAAAAAATTAAATTACAAGGCTGGAAATAAGGATCGAATCCTGGTGGCCCGAACGGCATGCAACAAACAATACAAACCAGCTATCACCGACTCTCTTCAGTCCGTCAAAACACAGTATATACAGGCTGTAAGTAAAGTATTGTGTAAGCTAGTTCACAAACTTTACAGGTGGATTTCTGCCTTGATTATGAGTCGAAAGTATTCAAGCAACCATGACCTAAAATCAACAGTTATGAAGTTATGAAAAAATAGTTCTGAAAAAATAGAATATCTTATGTACTAATATTATTTAAAAAGTTGGTAGAAATCGATTTGTTTCACACACATCTACTAATTTCTCATTACTCAACCAATTTGTTATTTTTTCTATTTAATAGATAATACATATGATTTCTTTTATAACAATGATAACTAGCAAATATTAACAATCAAATTATTATTATATGTTATACCTCACCAAAAAGAATTAAGATTCTTGTGTGTGGTGAGGGACCAATGAGTCCAAATATTAAATTAATCATGTTAGAAACATTAACATTTGATAAATATTAATACTCCTATCACTATAGTGGCATCATTGATTAAAACACTATTTTATCTGACTATTTCAGAATTGACAAACTGTTACAATTATTTAATACTTAAATATCAATACACTATTGTTTTGATTCTGCAAACAGTTGCCAGTATTTGAGAAAAAGCGTGAATATCAATTTCGGTTCTGTAATTTTAGAGTATTTCAAGTTCAGTTATCTCAACATGCACCTATATATAAAAAGTATCAGACAAACCCGATCGTGAAACTTAGAAATATTTTTTATTCCTCTTTTAATTATTGCACAAAATCATCCTTGTCAATACCAACCCTGATCTTAAATAGATCAAGTCTGGCCTTTTCCGCATTCATAACTTTACACTTTTTAATACACTGATACGATTGTGTATAGGTAATATAAAAAGATTATATGTAGCTATCCTATCCTTGCCGTGGTTACAGTGCGGATCACTACGCAACTGACTTTGGCGCATGATTATTTTTCTTGTTTCTAAAGCTGGAGTGCAATGTTATAAAACGTTTACTTTACAGACTTGCTAAAACATGGCTCTAAACAAATTTAAAAGACAATGTGAAAGACAATGACAAAGTACAATGTGCCCGTCATGGCGAAGATATAGTGGTATTGAAACCGGTAGTCGTAAAGTTACTTCAAGTGGTTTATACAAAGTTTCTTAGTTAATCAAAATTGACAAATTACCGATTGAATAAGTACGTGAATGGAGATTGGAAGATTATGTTTGAATTAACAATGAAAATCTAAAGACCTGAAGTACCTGCATTAAATTTTAACTGTTATTTTCCTCCTTTACTTAACTTTGTGGTGTAAAAATCTTCTTTCGATATGATAGGATAGGATTCCAACAATCTTTCTAATATAGGGTGGTCCATCCGATTCGACAGATTTAATTTTATTATGAAACACACCAAATATGTATTTAATTGGCCAATTTTTATTGATTTATAAAGCAGACATATCAATCAAAAAGTTAAGGTTATTATTACGGTCGTTAGACATATTTGACTGTAAATGGTTACGGATATTTTATACGAACCGTATGTTTTTCCGGGAGACAATTCTCGACTTTTCGTTGAAGTCGTATTCAACGTCATCAGGAGAACGACCTATACTCGCGAATGTATAGGGCGGGTTCTCCTGCTGACGTTGAATACGATTAAAACGAAACGTAGAGAATTCTAGAATAACATACGGTTCGTATAAAATATCTGTAACCATTTACAGTTAAACAGAAATGTTAAGGCAAATGACCGCCGCGGCTGTGTTGGCATACCCTGACCCATTTGATAAAATTTTTGAAGGTTGTTTGAAGGCAGTTCGCTCAATTTCAGTAATAACGCGTTGAATTATTGTTTTCAGTTCGGGAATTGTTTGAGGTTTGCTAGCACAGACAGTGGACTTTACAAAACCTCAAAGGAAAAATTCTCATCGCGTCAAGTCATGGTTTAGTCGCATAAGGATTGAGGTGAAGGTCTTTAGTGAGAATTCCTCGCAAACTGGTTCTGCTAATGTTCAATTGTTGAAGACGACAAAATGTTGTTCTGGATACTCATCGATACTTTCACTAACGACCGCAATATTTTCGGCTAACCGTACAGGATGAGGACGCGGTTGTTTATAACTTAACCAGTTTCCTCGATTTTTTAAATTAATCTTCCGGTGGTGGACTTATTAATTTAAATATGTAGGTATACCAAGAGTTCCACGAACTTTTAGAACGGTCTCGGCATAATTTTAGTCAAATTTGTAAAATGTTTTAATAATAAAAAATGTTATTCCTATAACTTCAATGGCAGCAGATGACAAAAGTCAAACATTAAGGTTACCAAATATAGTTCAAAGAATTGTGGATATTTAAATCCGGCGTACCCGATGGGCCACCGCAAATATGTATTTAGTGTTAGTTAGGTTGGGTTGGGTTGGGTTGGGTTGGGTTGGGTTGGGTTGGGTTGGGTTGGGTTGGGTTGGGTTGGGTTGGGTT